>JAODAL010014027.1:0-88930 GCA_025379985.1 Phyllomedusa bahiana
GCAGTTTATCAGTACTAAGACACCACTGCATTAGCACCTAAAAATTAAAATTGTCTCCCAATCTTGTTTCCCCGCTAAACAGCATCTTCATAGGATGGAAATGGCAGCAGCGAAACAACACCATATCACTTTTTATTGTGATGTCGCAGGCAACCCCCCAAATATACCACTAATGAATGTGATAATTATGCTTTCCCTCATATTCAGAGAGAGTGAAAAATTGTCAATGTATTAATTCTTTAATCAAACACTGATATATCATGACCCCCATCTCACATAGGCAATTCATCACATGCTGTTCATCCGCAGCCCATAGGATGTGTGTCCAGAATAAATCCAGCACATGTGTGATAACAAGAATCTTATATACGAGGGCGTGGCCTGAGCCTGCATGAGGATGCACGCCTTGTGCAGAGGCTCCGGGGGTAGCCTTCCTAAAACAGCTCACAAAAACCCTCCTTTGCCGTAAATCATGCCAGATTCAGGTGATTACGGCTTCTGAGAGCAGCTGGAAGCAGTTTGAACGGCTGCAGTGTAACCCTCGCATCACCAGAGACCTGGATCCCGCTCCTGTACCGGAGCGTGGATGCGACAGCGGGCGCCATCTTATAGAGACACACTGCTCACCTGGCGAGCGGTCTCTCCATCTTACCCCCTCCTCCGCCACACAGGAACCCGGCGCGCATGGCACAGGGTGAAGGTCAGTGACTACAGCTCGGACCTTCACGGCGATCGGCTCATCGGCGACACAAACGCTGCAGAGAGACAGCACCGTCTCCCTAGCACCCCGCCATCTTGGTCACGGAGTCGGCGGCCTAGTCGGACCAACTGAGGGCACAGCGTCCATAACAGGAGAAGAGTGACTGGTGACCCCTGCAGGTACTGTCTAAGCCCCACACCTAGGGTCCAAAGGATTTGTAGAGTGGACAGTGTGCCTTCTCCCAAGTCAGCAGCTGTAGAACAGGCGCGCCTGCAATTCTGAGATCACAGGGATCCATTCCAGTGCATTTTCCTACACAGGACTGGTACCTTTTCTATCTGCCAACGGTGTAAGTTTGCCTCAGGTACCAGTACAGAGATTTTACATAATCAGTGGCCACTATCTTTAGTTACTGCGGCACCTATACTTCCGGTGTGAGTGATATATAATATTACAGATCCCTGCACTCCTATGGCCACATATCTACTTTATTGAGGTATGGACAGCACTAATCTCTAAAACGAGACAACCTTGATATATCTTTTCTCTGTTCTTCCATCTCCACCTGGTTCCCTGTTACGTGCAAGTCCTTCTAGAGATCAAGTCCTAACTTCTGGATTGATGTCGCCCTGCCATATTTAAATTCAAACTCTCTTTACCAAGCCATAGCGAGCCTGTATTCTGGTCCCCCAATAACCGGATTGCACAACCTGACGCCCTGGGGTGCGAGACTGCCAACAGTTCCACGGACTACATCAAGTCCCTGCACTCTCATACACAGCTAATTACTACGACACCTATACCTCTGGTGTAAGTGATATATAATATTACAGATTCCTGCACTCTTCTGGCCACCTATCTACTTTGATGAGCTCTGGACAGCACTAGTCTCTAGAACGAGACAGCCTTGATATATCTTTTCTCTGTTCATCCACTACCACCTGGTTCCTTAATCTGTGCAAGTTCTTCTAGGGATCAAGCCCTATCTTCTAGACCATTGTCGCCTTGACATATCTACAATTAAACTCTCTTTATCAACCCATAACGAGCCTGTAATCGGGGCCCCCCAGTATCTGGGTTGCACAACCTGACACCTTGGGGTGCGAGACTGTCAACAGTTTCACGGACTACACCGAGTTCCTGTACTCTTATACACAGCCTTTTGATTCTATGGTTTCTAAATCTTCTCATACAGCAACATAAATGGGGGGTACCTCGAAACGGAACCCTAAACCCAAGAGATTGACCGAATTTTTCAATAATCCCTCTCAACAGCAAGAAAACAGGGGTCGTCTGCAATTTTATACCTCTTCACCATCCTCTTCCAGACAAGGTTCAGTGGACCTAGATCAACAAGAGACCTCTAATAACATGGAAATGGCAGAACACACCTTGCTCCGCCTCTTTACATCATTTAGAGAATCCTTACAAGAGGACTTCAAACAGATGATAGGGGACTTGTGATCAAAGTTTGGAAATCAGATCTAAAGAACCGAACATGTTGAGCACAAAATGGTAGAGTTCGCCAAGTCTCATAATTTGCTAATAGATGCCAATTCAGCACTTGAAGAAGAAGTTCAACGTCTATCCGCTAAGGTCCTGGACTTAGAAGATGGGTCCAGACGCAACAACATCAGACTGAGAGGCGTCCCCGAATCTATTACCCAGGATCAATTGCCACAATTTCTCATCGACTCTATGGCTTCGGTTTTACCGGACGCCAGTGACTTAGATCTCACGGTGGACCGTATCCACAGGTTACCAAAGCCCAAACACCTCCCGTCCACTGTTCCCCGTGAGGTCATCGCCAAAATTCACTTTTTTCGAACAAAAGAGAACTTTCTGAAATCTATTCGGAAAACTTCGGAGCTCCCAGAAAGATTCCGGAATATCGCCCTGTATCCTGACCTGTCGGCCGGCACCATGCTGAAGCGTAAGGAGTTTGCTCCAATAACAAAGGTCCTAAGGGATCACAACATCGGCTACCATTGGGGGTTCCCGGTCAAACTGATTGTCACTAAGGACCACTCCACAGTAGTCTGTACTAATCCAAGTATGGCTAAGGAACTCCTCCTCTCCTGGGATCTCCTCACAACACTGGTGAATTCACCTCCAACAAAAAGGAAGGACAGTCCCGAAGCCATCACTCCACTCTGGTCAGAAAAAGGAAGGCGTTCTAACCCTAGGGCAAAAGACTGAAATCCATCTATGGCTGCCCTCGGCAGCTCCACTCTTGAGCTATTCCAATAGCTTGTTTATCATTGCTTTCTTATTATTGTTGTACTTCTCACCTTTTTTTCCCCAGCAGGTCTCTTTACCACGGACTGTTCCCCGTCGCTGGTTTTCCCCTTGAGGGATTTTCTTTGCTTAATGTATGCATTGTTATTATATGTTCTTCTAGTTATGTTCTCAAGTTCTGCCATAGTCTCAATTCCTGTATACCTGTACAGTAGCTTTCACAGCCTTAAGACGGCCATTCAGTGTAAAAAAGTATCACTCGGCTATAACAAGCATTGTCAACATTCCTCATGGTATTTAAAATTTTATCCTTGAACACGAATGGCCTCAATTCCCCCCCAAAAAGATCTAATAAATGGAAAGATGCATTGCGTTCTAATAGTGATATTCTCTGTCTTCAAGAGACTCATCTTAGAGAAGAAGACACTCATAGATTACACCACAAAAAATTCCCTTTCTCTTCCTTCCCTGTCAGTCAAAAAAGCGGGAGTAGCTATTTTCATTAAAGACACTTTGGCTTTCACATGTTCTAATGCAATAATTGACCCCATGGGCAGGTATATAATTCTCCAATGTGAAATCAACTCTACCCCTTACATTCTGGTCAATCTATATGCTCCTAACACGAAACAAATTCCCTTTATCACTAAACTGATAGAGAAAGTCAACCATTTGGCTAGTAGTAATTTAATAATATGTGGTGACTTCAATATTGGCCCGGACAAGGAAAGCGACAGATCTGTTAAAGGGCCGTGATACGCCCCAGATCTCAAACATCTACTAGGGGAGAAGAACCTTCATGACCTTTGGAGGTACCAAAATCTCCTGTGAGAAGGATTATACATTTTACTCTGCTTCTCAAAACACCCACTCAAGAATAGATTATTTCCTAGTGAATAGAAGAACCCTCTCAACAGTAATTAACTCAGAGGTGGGTTACATTACCTGGTCTGACCATGCCCCTATATATCTCACGGTAAAAGATCACTGTCCTCCTTCCCACACGCCTTGGCTTATTAATCACATGCTACTAAAATCCCCTATCTTAATCAAAACAGTGCAAACTGCTTTGTCAGACTATTTCGATTTGAATTCGCCTTCTGCCCCTTCCCCAGAAATTTTGTGGTGTGCGCACAAAGCATTTATAAGAAGCATTTGTATGAAATTAGCGTCAAAGGAAAAAAAGAAAAGGGAAGCTGCCCTGACAGATGTTCTTAAGAAATTACATTTACTTGATAAAGAATTTAAAAACAATCCTTCCTCCAGTAATAAAGAAAAACTAGTAGATTGTAGGAACCAATTGCGAAACCTCAACTTACAAAATTACGAATATCAACTATCCAAGCTAAAATGGAGTTTTTACCTCCAAGGAGACAGACCTTCCAAAATCCTAGCAAAACGCGTTAAAAAATTCCAGGCCAGAACTAAGATACCCTTTTTAACAATCTCCTCTCAGAAAAAGATCTGCGATCCCCAAGCTATTGCTAACACATTTGCGAAGTATTACACTGAGCTGTATAATCTAAAAGATGACCCGGAAACCCTGCCGATTTCATCGCTAGCTCTTTCGACCTTTTTAGAAGGAGCAAATCTCCCATCTTTAATATCTGATCAACTAGCTGACTTGAATAAACCAATAACTATTTCTGAAGTTGAAAAGACCATAGACAGTTCAAAACTGCATAAATCCCCAGGCCCAGATGGGTTTACTACCCCTAAAGAAATGCTTGAGGTTTTAATCACAACTATTCCTAAACCGGGTAAATCTCCAGATCAGGTGATTAACTATAGGCCGATTTCTCTCCTTAATAATGATATCAAACTTTATTCCAAAATTCTAGCCAATCGTTTAAATGTCATTCTTCCCCTACTAGTTCACAATGACCAGTCTGGATTTGTCAGGTCTCGTCAGACGCGGGACGGAGTAAGAAGAGTCTTAGATATTATTCAACTAGTTAATTTAAGTCAAACACCAACTCTTCTTCTCTCACTCGATGCTGAGAAAGCTTTTGACAGGCTCAACTGGTTGCATCTCAAAGCGGTGATGGTTAAATGTGGCTTTACAGGTTTAATTCTACAAGCTATTATAGCTATTATTATACTCCCATCCCTCGGCTAAAGTTTTCTCCTCGGGTTTCCTTTCTCACTCATTTCCCATATCAAATGGAACCAGACAGGGTTGTCCGTTATCCTCCTTAATCTATATCCTTTGTCTAGAACACTTAGCAGAAATAATTCGAAGCTCTTCCTGCATCTCAGCGGTACATCTTCCAGGAAAAGAACATAAAATCAGTCTGTTTGCCGACGACACGCTGATTATGTGTACAAACCCAGAGGTCTCAATTCCCGAACTAATGAAGTTACTGTCAATATATTCTCATATATAATATTACAAACTCAACCAAACTAAATCGAGAGTTCTCCCCCTCAATGTACCTTTGGACACCCAGAAGAAGCTCTCTATATTCAACTTTATTTGGGAGTCAGATTATATCACATATTTGGGCACAAAAATTTCGAAATCACTAGAAAAATCAATCTAAATCAATTTAAACTTGTCAGCAATCTCAGAAGCTTTTTCTACTGAGATAAACAGATTAAATATACTTCCATTATCCTGAGTAGCACGAATAAACTTGGTCAAGATGATGCTTTTACCCAAAATCTTGTATGTCACTAGGTCGCTGCCATTTATATTTCCTCTCTCCCCTCTTAATAGACTGTAGACACAACTTTTACAATTTATATGGAACTCAAAAAGTCCGAGGTGTAATAAACAATATCTATATCTACCTCTTAAAAAGGGTGGTATGTCAATGCCACATTTAATATCCTATAATGTGACGGCTATCCTGGACTCTATTTACTACCTTTGGACTTCTCCAGAATCCCAGGGTTGGTCTCACCTGGAAAACGCTTCAGTTGCCCCTTTCTCGTTTAAAGACATACTAATAGCCTCTGCTCTAGGTGTGGAACATCCACAACCTTTTTTATGTTCCCTCAATCATGCCATTAAAGTCTGGACACAATACATTATCCCCAATTATCAGTCATTAAGTTGAGTATACCCTCATTCCCGCTGTCTAGTTGGAATTCAAGGGATTGTTACATCTCTCTTATTTATTTGACAGTGGCTCCCTAAAATCATTCCATGATCTGCAGTTGTCCTATAACTTGCCTAAAACTTACTTCTATCAATATTTACAGCTAAGACATGTGCTCCAATCCTGGAAATGGCCAGCCCAACTTACGGAACCTTCTCCTTATAGTAATTTTTTGACTAATAAAAGAGGGTTTACCAGAGGCCTCTCAATTGCCTACTCTTTGCTACTAACAAAAATTAAAGACACAAAACCTTTATATATCACCAAATGGGAGGATGATTTGTCGTGTTCCTTCCCGATACAGACTTGGCTAAAAGCATCTACATTAGTAGTAAAGCACTCCAGATGTGTCAATCACCTGGAATTAATGAAAAAGATTTACCTATGGTGGTACTTACATCCTACCCGGATAGCACATTTTGCTCCCTCACATTCAAGACTGTGTTGAAGGGGATGTGGGATGGATGGTACTCTGTCCCACATGTGGTGGAACTGCCCAGTACTAGGTAAATTTTGGTCCAACATAAATAAACTGATAGTTGAGGTCCTCCATTGTAGCCTTTCTCTAACCCCCACTTTAACTATCTTGGACATCTCTCTTGAGGAATTTCCCAAGCAGCTTAGAACCGTTCTACATCATATCTTGTTAGCCTCAAGACTCCCTGTAGCACTCCACTGGAAGTCCCCTTTACCTCCGTCACTGGAGGAGGTAGTGGACAGGGTTAACTTTCACTACAGATGTGAGACTTTGCTTTCTGTTCCTCCTCATTTGGTGGTGAAAATCAGAAATAAATGGGAGATTTGGTTATCCTCTAAATACTACGATCACCTTTAGGCATATTTCCCTTTCGCTCACCAGGATCTAACATGCTATTGAAATTGTTATTAGGTTGTATATCTTACGGCATTTTACTTTGTGAGAGTTTATTGTCTACTACACCATTGATTGTTATTGTTTTGTGATGGATTTTGTATGACTATGGTATTCATGTTGTTTCTGTAGTGTAAACGGGTTACCAGGCTCGGTTAGCCTGTACCCTTTATTGTATGTCTGTTTTTCCCCTTCCCCCTTTTTATGGAAATTTAATAAAAATTCTTATGGTTAAAAAAAAAAAAAAAAAAAGAATCTTTTATATATGTGTATAATTCAAAGGAGGCACCGAATTACCACATACAGTAACACACTGTCAGTGCTACCCCTATCAGTTATTAAAAAGAGCGAATGACATGAGATGAAAAAAGTAAGATATCTTAGATTATACTTATTTCAGTCTAGCCTAAGGAGAATAAAGGCAATTAGAAAATGATCATAATAAATTCAGGTAATTTAAGAATAAAATTGCCCAATTCTCAAGTACCCAAAGGGATTACATTTATATGAAAACTTCATAAAAATTTTTGGTAGTCTTAAAAATTTTCCCTTTTTTGTAAATTACACCCTTTTGGTAACTAAAAAATTTTTGTCTAGAAATCGAAATAAAAAAATTAAAAACCATACAGTGGATTGTAAAAATATTTCTACCCCTTGAAAGGTTTCTCATTTTTAAATGGTACAGCCAAAAAATTTTCATGTTTTTAAATGGGATATTTTATTTTAATAGGCAACAAAAGTACCACGAAATTTGGGAAGTGTAAAGACAATGATACATGCATTTCCAAATTTTCGCATCTATCACCCCCCCCCCATTCCTTTCTTCCTCTCTTTTGTTGGTTTTTCCTCAGAGGAAAATTCCGGGGGTTTTTTTCCCTCTTTCTATCAACCCTACCCCCTTGGCCGGGTTCAGCTCTAGCAATCCCCGGGTTTCAGTACCCCCGGGTATCCCTGACATAACCCAATTTTTTAAAGCTTTGCGGGGTTTATGAGAACAGTAATGTGACACTTTGCCCGGGAAAAACAGTGGAACCAAAACCCTAAACCACTGGAAAAAAAAATTGGTTGGTAATTAAGTCTTTTATTCTTTTCTTGGTGATGTTTTCCCAATTTACTCATTTTCACCAACTGTACTGAAAAAATCCCAAACCCAAATAAAGGGTATGGGGCCTAACTTTTTACGCTATATTTGGAAAAATGGGGCCCCCACTTAAAAAACCCCATTTTGGAACAAGAGCAAGTTTTTCCAGAGGGAAGGCGGTCATATAGCATATCAAGGAAGACCAGAATCGACTCAGAAAACATATTGGCAAAATATACAGTATATATATACAGTATACACTCACTTATACCTTAATATTCTGTGTAGAAGTATTATGTAAATATATATATTATTATATAAATATATTATAATATATTGTATGTATCAAAAGAAAATAACCCCACACAAAATTTTAAAATTAACCAAAAAAAAAGAAAAAAAGTTATTTTTTCCCCAAGTAGGCCAAAAAAAACCACGTTTCGGCTCCCCCACAGAGCCGTTTTTAAGTGACAAAAAAAGTGTAATTTTACAGGGTTTTATAAAAACCCCACCCATTTAATAAAATTAAATTTTCAAAAATTAGTGGGAAATCCCAAAAATCTAAAAAATATTTTAAAAAAGTGCTGTGCTTCAAGAAAAATATAAGAGGCAATTTTTAAGGCAATTTCATAACATTACCAATATCATCAAAAAATTTCCAAAAATGGGGGGGAAACTAAAAAAACTCAATTTTTTTTTTTATGTATCCTAGTTTGCAGTAAAGCTTTTTCCAAAAAATCTTTGTCACTTTGATAGTTTTCTTTAGTCCATAGTGTGCCACTGTTTTTTTAATTTGAAATGTATGTAAAATGTTTGCTGCCACACCAGTGTGCATTTGTGCTTTTTTTAAACAAAGTTTTTTGATGTGCAAACCAAATTTTGTTTTTGATTATATGTAGGAGGAGTGGCTGCCCCCATTTGGTTTTTGCACCCCACCCACCTTCTCAGGTTTTAAATCATTGTAGTGTGCTTGAAGCAGGTATCTTCGCTCCCTGAAGTGTGCTGGTCTGAACAGGACCCAATAGAGAGGTAACAATAGCGTAGGACCCACCTGCATTTGGGGTTCCTCTTGAAGATGGGGTGGGCTTTAAGCCGTTTTGCCAAAAGCGTGAACTAAGAACCTCAATTTCTTTATCCATGTATCCTAGTTAGCAGTAATGCTTTATCCAAAATTCCTATGTCCCTTTTGATAGTTTCTTTAGTCCATAGTGTAACACGCTACAAAGCTCGTAGTTTGTGGTTGCTCAATTGTTTGGCGCAATTTACATCCAGGGGTTAATTAAGCGCTGTTTTTCTGCTGTGGTGACTAAAATAAACCTCTTCACCGCCAAAAAATACATTTTTCCTCAGCCATAATTCACAAGCGAAGGTTAATTACAATTTTTTCCTTGTTGTGTAGCGTAGAAAACACGCCATTGTAACACGCTACAAAGCTCGTAGTTTTTGTTGCTCAATTCTTTTGCGCAATTTACATCCAGGTTAATTAAGCGTTGTTCTGCAGTTGTACTCAGTAAAAGAAACTGCATTTGAGGTCCTCTTGAAGATTGGGAGGTGGGCTTAAGCCATTTTGGCCAAAAGTGTGAACTAAGAACCTCAAAATTTTTTTTCCATGTATCCTAGTTAGCAGTAATGCTTTTTCCAAAATTTCTATGTCCCTTTTGATAGTTTCTTTAGTCCATAGTGTGCCACTGTTTTTTTAATTTGAATGTATGTATATATTGCTTCCACATCAGTTTGCATTTGTGCTTTTTTTAAACAAAGTTTTTTTGATGTGCAAAACCAAATGTTGCTTTTGATTACATGTTGAGAAATGGCACGATGAGGATAACCTCGTTCAGAAAATTTTTTTGACATCTCTGTTACAGTCCTCTGCCAAGAACCTTCATTGTCCACAATATGTCGAGCTCTCAATAGTTGACTAAATGGTAATGACTTACGCATATTAATTGGATGATTACTACTATAATGGAGCAAAGTGTTTCTGTCAGTCTCTTTTACATAAAGATCTATTTTTAAGTCACCATCACAAACCAAAACCATAGTGTCCAAAAAGGACAATTTATCCAAAGAGTAAGACAAAGTGAACTGTATGCTAGGGACAATATCATTAAAAAAAACATGAAATTCAAGCAATTCAGAAACCGTTGCAGTCCAAATCAAGAAGACATCATCTATGTATCTCCACCCCCTCAATACATGAGAGAAGTGGGGAGACACATAGAGTAAATCCTCCTTTAACCAAGCCATGAAGATATTTGCATACATGGGGGCCACATGAGTACCCATGGCAGTCCACCTAAGTTGCAAATAAAAAACATCTGCAAATTGAAAATAATTGCACATCAATACCAAAGACAATAAAGACAGCAAAAATTATTTGCCAGCATTAGAAAAATTGGCTTGTTGTAACACATGTCTAACTGCAGAAATACCCATGTCATGACTAGAGATGGACGAATTGATTCTAACGAAGTGGAATTCGTTTAGAATTTCAGGAAAACTTCGGTTCTGAACGAAGTCGAAGTTTGGGGGACTTCGGGTGAACGAAGTGTGCTTTTGATTGATAAAATGGCTGCGAGCACATGGCGTTACATGGGGCAAAGAACTCTGGGAGGAAGAAGGGCATAGCCTGCATGACATGTGCAGAGATGAAGCCAATCAGAGACCGGCGGGATTCTGTGACGTCACCGCACTATATAAGTCCGGGCGCGACGCTGGGAGCTCATACCGCTCTCACTTAGGGAACGTGCTGCCGCGACTGCTTGTAAAAGCTCTTACTGAAGAACTGATTTTTATACAGCGATTTTTGGGGGGAGTCTCAGCTTGTCTCAGAGACTGCTTCTCTTAACGTTCTATTTCTGATTTTGTGGGGTATTGGATCTGAAGTCCAGTGTGCATCCAATGCAGCTGCATATACATTTTAATGCTATCTGCTCACAGCACATTGAATATCCAAGGGGGATCTAAGCCTGTTCCTGTTGTATTCATTTAAAGAAACAGCGTTTTTACAATACAAATACCACTTAATTTTTGGCTGCTCAATTCTTCTGCACAATTTACATCCAGGGGTTAATTAAGCGTTGTTCTGCTGTTGTGGTCACTAAAAGAAACCGTCTTTTTCACCGCCAAAAAATACATTTTTCCTGTAGCCTAATTCACAAGCGAAGGTTAATTACAAATTTTTCTCTTTGTGTAGTGTAAAAAAAACACCATTGTAACATGTTACAAAGCTCGTAGTTTGTGGTTGCTCAATTGTTTGGCGCAATTTACATCCAGGGGTTAATTAAGCATTGTTTTTCTGCTGTGGTGACAAAAATAAACCGTCTTTCACCGCCAAAAAATAAATTTTTCCTGTAGCCTAATTCACAAGCGAAGGTTAATTACAAATTTTTCTCTTTGTGTAGCGTAAAATACACACCATTGTAACACGCTACAAAGCTCGTAGTTTGAGGTTGCTCAATTGTTTGGCACAATTTACATCCAGGGGTTAATTAAGTGTTGTTTTTCTGCTGTGGTGACAAAAAAAAAACGTCTTTCACCACCAAAAAATAAATTTTTCCTGTAGCCTAATTCACAAGCAAAGGTTAATTACAATTTTTTCTCTTGTTGCGTAGCGTAGAAAACACGCCATTGTAACGCGCTACAAAGCTCGTAGTTTGTGGTTCCCTCAATTGTTTGCCGCAATTTACATCCAGGGGTTAATTAAGGTTGTTTTTCTGTGTGGTGACAAAAATAAACCGTTTTTCACCGGCAAAAAATAAATTTTTCCCTGTAACCCTAATTCACAAGCGAAGGTTAATTACAATTTTTTCTCTTGTTGAGTAGCGTGAAAACACGAAAGTAACAGCTACAAAGCTCGTAGTTTTTGGTTTGCTCAATTCTTTTGCCAATTTACATCCAGGGGTTAATTAAGTGTTGTTCGCAGTTGTACTCATAAAAGAAACTTTGTTTTTCACGCCACAGAAGAAATTCTGTAGCATAATTCATATCCGAAAGGTTAATTAAGCCTTTTTGTGCTTTTATAATCAGTAAAATACACAGAGTTTTTAAACGGCACATACAAGTCAATTTTTCCTGCCCATTTGTGGAGCGCAATTAATATCCAGGGTTCCCAAGCTTTTTAAAGGGGGTTTTCTTTTGGGAGTCAAATACAGGGTGTGTATTTATCATATACAGATATCATCATCAACAGTGGTCTGTACATTTTGAACAAAAAAAAGTATGTCAGACAGAGAGGTGGCAGGCTCTTCACCTGCGAGTGGCAGAGGCACAAACATTCCGGCCCAGGTCGCAGCACGAAAGGGGTTGTCGCAGCAGGGGTCACTCGGGTGAGGCCACAACTGCCGCTGTATCTAGCGGCCGTGTGCTGAATAGAACCCCAAGGGGTTCTTGATTGGTTGACTGGGTCACCCCACTTCCTCCCAGATGACATCTGAAAACCCCCACCAAAGTCGGTGGGAACATCGACACAACCCTTATTTGGGCATCCCCCGGGAGCGGGTCGCGGCCCCTCACCCGCCTCAACCCCGCCTCGGTCCCATCCGGTTCCCTCAGCCAGAGATCTACTATGGGGTTTGGGCTCAGCCCCACTATATACGAGGATGAACAATTTGGGGAGGCAGTCAGAGTACTTGGCGGGAAAGAAATGGGGCCATACCCCCTGCTTCTTGCAGTAGGCGCAAAGTAAGATGGGGAGGGGGCATGGGAGGTCAGTTTGGGGGTCAGCCTCTGCATACCAAGACCGTGAGAGGAAGCATGACGATGAAACACAAATAGATGATGATTAGCCGACCGATTTTGGGGAGCCGGGTGAGGCAAGGGCTTCATCACGTCAGGAAAGAGGGGTCAGCTTGCGGTCAGCGCAGCCAGCCGAAAGTGGGTAGTGTGGTCGGAAAAAACAGTAAGCCCAATGATAACTTGTTCGCTGGTATGCAAACGGGTTCCACCCCGGGGGTTCTCCAAGCCCCACAATCAATCCTTTTAAAAAGATTTTGGGCCCCATTTTAAATTAAAACACTTTAAATGAGCACTTTAAAATTTGACATCCATTTTCAGGCTTCAACCGTGATATACAGCATGAAAATAAAGGACAATGGTAATAGCAAATATCGCTTTAGGTTGCGCCCCCGGTCTTTCAAAAAATTCAAGGCAAAAGTCCTGCATCGATCTGGGAGACGCCGGGGCCCCAGAGCAGAGATGGCGCAATGATGGTAGCTAGCGCGCACTCGGCCGTGCAACGTTTCGGGGCAAACTCCTCCCCTTCGTGCCTGTGTTACAAGTGTTGAAATTTTACCTGGGTCCAATATCTTTTTAAAGTAGTGTGGTCGTGAGTCAGCAGGGAAGCAGCAGTGTGAGGTCGGGAGCCAAAGGGGCCACGGGGAAAAAAAACCGCTTACAGGCCCCAAGAAAGAGCGGCACGGGGGCTCAGCGAGGCAGAGGCGGTAGTATACTCACTGCGGGGGTTTGGGGCGGAAAAATCCAAAACTCGGGGGTTTTGGGCAGTTCGTTGCAAAGACCCGGGGAGCCAATATGGGTATAGGGGAAAATCGGGGGCAGAAAGGAAGCGGGCCAGGGAGTAACTTGGCCCAAGGCCCCTCGTAACACATCACGTCACCACCGGTGGCCTGGAAAACGTGGCTCAGATGTGGGGGGTCCATCCTGCCCCGCGCAACGCAGCAGCAGCAGGCCCCCCATGGCACGCATGCCATTGCAGCCAGTCAAGGGTCCCCCCACCTCTCAAAGGGGCTGTTTCTCTTTGACAAACATCTCCCGGTCCAGATGTCCTCTCCTCGCTACTCATGGCGCCACAGCGTTAGGAGGCAAATTTCAAAAGACAACATATGCGTCCAACCATCCTAAGGTGAGCACGACCGTGCTCCTGTCCAAGTTGTTGGTACTGCAGTTCCCTCCCTTTTCCAAAATGTGGACTCTGCAACTTCAGAGAACTAATGGCTTTGCCGAGTCGGATGGAGAGTTCCAAGCCGTAATTTCTTTCCAAAAAAGGGAGTACCAGCACTTCATAAAGAAAGAAAGGGGGGCCAGTCCATGTGCTTTTCGGTTTGTTCCAAGGTCCTTTGGGAGGGGACGCTGGGGCTTAACTACAGTAGGGCCCGTACATGTCCTTTACGGCCCCTGGGTTAAAGTGCTTGCCCAGGACCCACAACTTGGAAGGAGACGGGGCTTTCTCCCCCATGTTGTCTAACGCGGCTCCTGCCCAATGTCCCCTCCCCTCCACCACCACCATCTGAGCCTCCAAAGTACTGCTCCCTCATACCACAGTGTAGGGCACAGCGGGGTCACCAGTTCTTCACCTGGGTTGCCTTGGCGAAAGAAATACCCAGGGGAATGCTCCCCCGTATGCAGCAAGAAATCGTGTGTGGCTTTCTCCGCCCAACTGCAAAACGGGAACCCTGGGGACGGGGCAATGGGAGTAACAGGTGTCCCCGCGCACCGAGGAGGGGTGGTCCCTGCGCCGCAGGCGCACGTGTTCAATCGGTTGTGAAAAAGGGTTTTGAAGTATTCCACCGATCTTCAACGATTTTGAAAATGGCCCGGAAACTGTGCAGGGACTTCAACATTCCTACAAAAACCAGGAACACCCTTCTCGAGTTGGCGCCCAGAAAGGCCTCCCCAACACACTTTGAATGCATGTTTTTTCCTCCGTTGGAATTCCAGCCTGCACATTTTGGCCGACTGATGAACAACGAAAGGCCATTAACGATTTTTTGATGATCCAGGGGACAGGAGTACTCCCTGTGTAACTTGATGTCAGCAAGTGGAGCTCATGTACACCTGCCGTTTTTTTGAGGCCATTCGAGGAGGCCACTTATTTTTCTCGCCAGGGCTACGGGGTGAATAAGCATTCCACTCTTTTTTGTCATGGAACAGATTCGAAAAATCTGTCTGGGGAGGGGGCTGGAACGTGGCGACTATATCTCGCAGCCACATGAGTCCGGTGGGGACGAATGGGGGAGGAAGGGGGAATTGGGGGCAGAAGCATTGTCTGGTGAAAAGAGTGGATTTTTCCCAGGTTCAAGAGAGGAGGGGCAGCTGAAGGGATAGATGGAGTTTTGGGAAGACGAGGCAGAGCCCCCAAACGGGCAGTATACAGTGGAGATGGAGGCAGGGACCCCTCGGAGTCACTTTTGCAGATGGGCCCCAGATGCTGATTTCCTGGCTATGACAGCCGAATAGTCAGATCCCGGGAGAGGGGGACTTCGGCTCTCCACTCTATTGACCTTTGCTACCCCGGGCCAAAATGGGAGCCTTTTTCCCAGTATTGGAGGGGGGAAAAACTCAAATATATGGGAATCTCCTATCATTTGGCCGTTCCCTAGTGCGGCATCTTTCCCCCCCCTTGACGGGGTCTGAGGGGGGGTTCTTCAGCGCTAACATTACTGCCGTGGCTGCGGGCGAAGGTGGGGGGGGTCGGAGCAGTACCCGACCCATCAGCAGCAACTATGTCTGGAGTCATGATACAGTTCCTTCACCCCCCATGATAGGGCAGCCACGCGCAGCAGCAGGCCTGGGCAGCCCCTGAACCAAAGGTGGTGGCCTACTTGGACAGCTTCTGCCCCCCTAGTTAAAGATCCTGGACCCCGGGAAAACCAAACGGGTTGTGTGGCCCGAAATTTCCCATTTTGCAGTGGAGAAGCTGTCCTCCCCGGCAGTAGTGTGGCATCAGAGGGGGTTTTTCAGTGCGGGGGGGGGCCCATTTTTTAAAAAAAGGGAAAACCCCCGCTTGTCCACAGGAAAGTGGAAAAATGACCTTGTCAAGATGAATCAGGCGTGGTCGGCCAGGTTTTCCCACACCAATAACATAACAATAACAGAGCACACAAAAATAAATACATTGAAAAAACTTTCTGTTTTTAAAAAAAAACGAAAGTTTTATGATTCTTTTTCACCTTTTTTGCCAAAATTGCTTAACGCCCTTCAAATTTCAAGAGACCTAAATGTAGGGGGGGTCCTACATACGTTTCAAAACGCTATATTCTCTTGGCCCACCAAACCTATTAGAAGTAAAGGCCCCAGTTTACTAAATACATGCACTGATTAAAAAGTTGTGTAGATGGGTGGAGTGCAAAAAAAACCAGGATGGAAGCGCCCCCCCCCCCTATTTGTAATACACAACACACAATATTTGGTTCAGCCCCCTCCAAAAAACTTTAAATGTGGGTGCATGCTGTGCGGCTGTAATCTAAATACACATAACAAAACAGCAGCACACAAAAATTAAAACCCTCAAAAAAATTTCTTTTTTTTTTTTTAAAGCAGAAAGTTTTTTTAAGTATTCTATTTTTTTGGTTCTGTTATTGTTATTGTATTTAGATTACACCCCACCGTGCACCCAAATTTTAAAAGTTTTTGGGAGGGCTGAACCAAATTATTTTTGGTGTTGTGTTTTCCCCCACACCAAATGGCCTTGGGCGTCAGATACATCACCTGATGCCTCACCCAAACTGTGAGAAATGAGTTGGGTTCAAAATACCTGCCCCCACTATTCTGATGCCCGCCACCCCCCTGATGCCACCAAAACTGCTGACAGTTTCTCCATCTGCACCCCAACCCTCTTTACCAGGGAGGATTGCCCACCCCCCCACACCCGTATTGTGCCCTGTCTGCCTCATGCTGCTGTTGTTGCTGTGCCCTGACTCCCACTGTGTCATTGTGCCACTCTTTACCTCATGCGTTGCTCCTGCCGCCGCACCTCCACTCTCTGTCTTTGTGCCACTCTGTGGCCACTCCCCTTTTTGCCACCCCCGAATGTCATTGTGCCCCGTTGACCTATGCTGTTGCCGCCGTCACCCCACTCTCTGTATTGTGCCACTCTGTGGCCTACTACTGTTTTTTTCACCTCCAGAATGTCATTGTGCCCCTGTCTGACCTTATGCTGCTGCGCGTGACCTAACACTCTGTTATTGTGCCCTGTCTGACCTTATGCTGCTGCGTGGCTGCTGCCATGACCTACACACTGGTCATTTTCCCACTCTGGGCCCACTCCCGTTTTTGCCCCCCCAGAATGTCTTGTGCCACTGTCTGACCCCATGCTGCGCGCCGTCACCCACTCTCTTCATTGTGGCACTGTGGCCCATACTGATTTGCCCCTCCCAAAAGTAATTGTGCCATGTCTGACCTTTATCTGCTGCTGTGGCTGTGCCGGGACCTACACCTGGCTTTTGTGCCACGTTGACTCTTTTTGCTGCTGTGCTGCTGCGTGACCTCAACTGTGTATTGGCCTTTTTTGCTCATGCTGTGCTGGGTGTGCCGTGACCTACACACTCTGTTATTGGCCATGTTGCCTCTGTGTGTTGGCTGCGCCCTGGGGAGGACACGTGCATTTTTGGGGGAGGGCCTATTCCCGTTTTTGCCACCTCCAGAAAGTCAGTGCCCCTGTCTGACCTCATGTCTGCCGCCCGTCCCTCCATCTCGTCTTTGTGCATCTGTGGCCTCCCTTTTTTTTCCACCCCAGAATGTCATTGTGCCACGTTGACCCCATGCTGCTGCCACGGTCACCCCCCTTCCCGTCATTGTGCCACTCTGTGGCCTATCCCGTTTTTGCACCCAGAATGTCATTTGCCATTTTTGAAAAATCAGTGTTGCCCCCGTCACTCCACCTCGTCTTGGACCTGTGGCCCACTATGTTTTTCCCCCTCCGAATGTCATTGTGCCCCGTTAACTTATGTGCTGCTACCGTGACCTAACACCTTCATTTTTCCACTGTCTGACCCCATGTGCGCTGTGGCTGCTGCCTTACCTAACACTGTGTCATTGTCCCACCTGTGGCCTACTCTGTTTTTGCACCTCCCGAAAGCATTTGGCATGTTGACCTCTTTGTCTGCCGCTGTACCTTTCCCACTTGTTTTGTGCCATGTGGCCTACTATTTTGCCACCTTTCCCGAATGTAATTGTGCCCTGTCTGACCCCATGCTGCTGCTGTGGCTGCTGCCCTGACCTACCATGTGTCATTGGACTGTCTGACCTCATGTGCTGCTTTTGGCTGCTGGGACCTAACATCTGTTATTGGCCCCTGTCGACCTCTGCGCTGCGTGGGTGCTGCCGTCTACAACTGTGTCCTTGTCCCACTCGTGGCCTACTTGTTTTTGCCACCTCCAGAATGTATTGTGCCACTGTCTGACCCCATGCTGCTGCTGCCGGACCTACCGCTGGTCATTTTTGCCCTTGTCTGACCTCTGCTGCTGCGTAAACGCTGCCCTGACCCACACAGTGTCATTTTGCCACTCTTTTGGCCTACTCCTTTTTTGCCACCCCTAGAATGTCATTTGGCCACTTTCTGACCTCAAGCTGCTGCTGCTGTTGATGCTGTCAAATCCACACTGTGTCATTGTGCCACTCTTTCACCTACTCCTATTTCTGCCACCTCCAGAATGTCATTGTGCCACTGTCTGACCTCATACTGCTGCTGTGGCTGCCGCCGTCACCTCCACACTCTGTCACTGATGTTGCCACCTGAGCCCTCAGCTTGTTTTTTTTCCAGCTGTCGCTGCCATGACTTTATCAGGGTACATTCCCCCTTCAGTTTTTTGGTCAGTTTTGCCCTCTTAAGTGCCCAGGGAATTTTATAGTGAAGCGATTCTAAGAGCGGCGGCAGTCATGTGCATGTCATACTAAAACACAACATTGTATGAAAACCAAACAAGCCCTCTGCATATTTAAGCATGGCAGAACGTTCGACAGCACCCTGCAGGCTCTGTGCAGCCTGGAAATAGCTGTTTTTTAACGTGATTTGTCCCGAAGTAATTCGGAACGAAGTTATTTTTGTCGGGAAATTCGTCGAAGTGAGTGAACCGAATTTCGAGAAATTCGCCCATCTCTACTCATGACTTATTGAGGTGTAGAGGCTAACTACATCAAAGGATGCCAATATTGCACCAATCGGCCACTCAACCTGTTTCAACCTACATAAAAAATCATTAGTATCTCTAATGTAGGATGTAGATGAAAATACAAAATTGTTCAAAACCTTATCCAAGAAGATTGATGCATTACTTGATAAGAAATTCCTCCCTGACACAATTGGCCTCCCTGGCGGATTAATTAACCCCTTCTCGACATTGGACGTATGCATACGCCCTAGTGGGAAGTGACTTCCCGCAAATGGACGCATGCATACGTCCTGGCGATCGCGCGGGCGTGCGGGCGAGCCGCGCGTGATCACGACATGAGACCAGCGGTAAATTAATGCTGGCTTCATGCCACATCACCTCTGGCCGGAGTGAGCTCCGGCCGCGGGTGTTTAACCCCTTAACTCCAACAATCAATTAAGATTGTCGGAGCTAAGTCGCAGGCAGGAGGAGGGAGCCCCTCATGCCTGCTCCTCGGTGCGCTGCTGCACGTTAGTGCAGCAACGATCTCCTACCAGACTGCCCCGGGAACTGAAGATCACCTCCCGGGGCAGTCTGTGATGTCACAATGCCCACAATGCATTGTGGGCATCGTGACTGACAGTTGTCATGGCGACCAGTGCATAGCAACAGTGCTATGCATTGGCTTGCCTTATAACAGCAACCTTCAGAAGATCTGAAGATTGCTGTTATAAATCCCCTATGGGGAAAGTAAAAAGAAGTGTAAAAAGTAAAACACAAACACAAATAATAAAATAAACACACGTACACCGCCTTTTTCCCCTTTACAGACGCCAAACACCCCAAAAAAGATAAAAAATAAATGAAGTACCCATATTTGGTATCGCCACGTGCGTAACGACCTGTCCTATAAATGTGTCATATTAATTAACCCGTACAGTGAACACGGTTAAAAAAAAATTAAAAAAACAATCAAAGAATTGTGATTTTTGTTCATCCCGCTGCACATAAAATGAAATAAAATGGAAAAAAAACTCATATAAACACCAAATTTGTACCAATTAAAACGTCAGTTCATCCCTAAAAAAAAAAGTCCTTACACCTCTCTGTATACGGAAAAATAAAAAAGTTATGGCTCTCAGAAGACAGCAATGCATAAAAATTGTTTTACACAATAAAAACACTTTTTTTTTAAAAGTGCTTCAACATAAAAAAACTATATAAATTGGGTATCGCCGTAATCGTATCGACCCCCAGAGTAAAGCTAACTTGTCATGGATACTGCACAGTGAGCGCTGTTAAAAATAAAAATAAAAAACACTCCAAGGAATGCAGTATTTTCGTCACCCTGCCTTCCAAAAAATAGATTTAAAAATGATCAAAAAGTCTTGTCCCCAAAAAAAGATACCAATAAAAACGTCAACTCATCCCGCAAAAAACAAGCCCCTACACAGCTCCGTACACAGAAAAATAAAAAAGTTATGGCTCTCAGACTGCTGCGATGCAAAAACGTGTTTTCCTTTTTGAATAAAAGTTTTTTATTGTGTAAAAGCAGTAAAACATGAAAAAAATATACAAATTTGGTATCAATGTAATTGTATCGACCTGCTGAGTAAAGCTAGAATGTAATTTAAACTGCACGGTGACCACTGTAAAAAATAAAAATAAAAACACTAACAGGAATGTTGTATTTTGTTCAAAAATCCTCACAAAAACTTAATAAAAAGTGATCAAAGCATCATATGCCCCCCGTAATGGTACTAATAAAAACGTCAACTCATCCCACAAAAAACAAGCCCATAATCAGTTCCGTATACAGAAAAATAAAAAAGCTATGGTTGTCAGAATAGGACAACATAAAAACGCAATTTTTTATAGACCTATTTCTATTGTGTAAAAGTAATAAAACATAAAAAAACTATATACAATTTATATCATTGTAATTGTACCGACCACATAGTAAATTATCCTGTTTTTTATCATTGTAAGAATGAAGCCCATAAAACAATGGCGGAACTGCGTTTTTTCCTCCCATTTTCATAGCCCAATACGGAAAAAAACCTATGGAACACCTGTGCGCTAAAAATGCACAGTACGCCCCTAGATGAGATCCCTGAGGGGTGTTTAATCCAAAATGGGGCAACTTCTGGAAGGTTTCACCTGTTCTGGTACTTTGGGGGCTTTACAGATGCGACATGGCCCCACCAAAATCTGCGTTCCAAAAGCCAAATAGCGCTCACTCCCTTGTACATCCTGCCATGCGCCCAAACAGCAGTTTACACCCACATGTAGGGTATTGCCGAACCTGGAAGAAATTGCGTGACAAAATTTTGTGTGCTTTTTTCCCAGGATTCCTTGTAAAAATGCAACATTTTCAGCTAAAATTGCAGCTTGTTGGAAAAAAATAACATTTTTAATTTTCACAGTTTAACACTAAAAAAAATTTGTTAATCATCTGTGCGGTCTATACACTCATGGATATATTCCTTAAGGGGTATAGTTTCCAATATGGGGTCTTTTTAGGGGTGTTTTATTAAATTTTAACACCTTAGGGCGTCTGCAAACCTGAAATGGGGCCTAAATAAAATCGTAATGAAAATGAGACCCCAGAGTCCGGTAGGTGCTCCTCCTACTCTGGGGCTTGTGGTTGAGCCAAATCGCGGACTAGACCCACATATGGGATATCTCTGAAAATGGCACAGTCTGGGGAATCAATATTAAGTTGCATTTCCCTGATCACATCTACCGTGTTCTTGTGAATAATGGATAAAAATTGAAAATCTGCAAAAAAAGTGAAGTTTTGAAATTTCACCTCCAATTTGCTTTAATTCCTGAGAAACACCTAATTGGTTAATAAACTTCCTAAATGCTGTTTTGAATACTTTAAGGGGTGTAGTTTCTTAGATGAAATTCAATTTCTGACCTCTATAGCATATAAGATATAGACCGCAGTAGTGGAGTATAATCGCAGGTGCTTTCCGTAAACACCTCGTGTCAATTTGCTCAGTAAAGGTATACTCCTAATATAGACACTTGCAACAGTGTATCTACAAAACGTATACAATTTAATAAGTATGAAAAACATAAGATAGCATATCGGCTAAATAGCCTTGCTTAAAGACATTTCACAACTATATATAATAGTAACTTGCGGCTATATGTCTCCAGTCCCGGAGTAATCCAAATGTATCTTCAGCGCTGAAGTTTCAAGCGCTCTTTACTAGCAGCTGGCATAGCTTGCTAGACAACGTTCACCTCGCTGCTGTGACGGCTGTTTGGGGTGTGCGCTCTGCTGCTCTGTTGCGACGTTCCGGGTCCTCCCCTTTCTCAAGCATAACGGATACAAGGTATGTCTTCCCTTTTTAAAATACTTTAAATTTTCGTCCAGCTTTTGGATTACAATCTTTTTTAAAATGCAAACAAAATACATTTTTGCTCCAAAACACAGAAGTCAAAAAAAAATACATTAAAATACCAGAAAAAAAAGATAACAAAAAAGAAAAAAAAAAAAATTTATGGGGGGAAAGCACTTTAAAGCTAGAAAATTTTTTGAAGAAAAAACATAATGTCTGTGTTTCTTAAATGGCAGGTATTTTGAAAAACTTTAGGGAGTAGATAAATTCTCAGATTAAAAAAAACCCCTTCTTGCAGCGGGGAGGTGTACGGGATTTTTAAACACTCGTTTCACTCACCCCCCAATGGGCTAAATTGGGGGAGTGAAATTTTTAAATGTATTTTTATGACTTCTGTTTTTAGGAGCTAATATGTTTTTTGCCCTTGCTTTAAAAAATTTTTTAGAAATCAAAAAGTGGAAGAATTAATTAAAAAAAAAAAGAAAAACCCCTTTGAAATCCTTTAAATCCCTTGAAAAAGGGGAGGCCCCCGGAAACGTCGCCAGAGCAGCAGAGCGCACCCCCCAAAAACAGCCTTTACAGCGTAGGGGGAATTTTGGGCTAGCAAGTTTATGCCAGCGCTAGTAAAAAGCGCTTAAAACCCTTCACGCGGGAAGATTTTTTGGGTTTACTGGGGGGAGGGAAAAATTAGCCGAAAGTTATATTTTAAAAAGTTGTAAAATTGTTTTTAAGGGCAAGGCTTTTTAAAGCCATTCCCTATCTTACTTTTTTCAAAATTTTTATTAAATTGTAACGTTTTGTAATACACTTTTTTGCAATTTTTCTTAGATAAAAGTAAATTTTTTGGGGGAAATCTAATAAAAGGGCCCCAAAACAAAATCACGTTAGAACTGGACTGGTCCCTAAAAATTTTAAAATTACTACACAAGATTATGAGATTGGCAAGGTATACTCTTGGTCCAGTGAGAGAGTCATAAATACAAATAGATGGCTCAAAAAAGGCAAAGAACATAATGTAGACAAATATCAAGTAGTTAGCGATCGTTCTTTTTTATGGAATGCCCAAGTAAACAACATGGACATCGACCAACCAGACGAAGGGGTAAAAGAAGACATAGATACCTTTAAAAACCCCAAAAGGGTCAAAAACAATCTCCCCGCGGGGAACCCCCAAAAAATGCTGAACAGGAAGAAACAGAGAAATCTACGGGGGTAAATATTTCTTCAGTAAACACTGTCTACAGCACAATTGAAATTATTACAAAAAGGGACTTTCATTCGTCCCGGGCCCAAAAGGTCAATTGGTTTAAAACTGGTTTTGGGGATTTGGTTTCATTTTTTTTCAGAAAAAAAAATTTAATTTTTGGGTCTAGTAAAATCAAATTTACAGGGTTTTCCTATATTTTTAATGTTTTTTTCAGGTGGCCCTTTAAGTTTGAATGATTAGGGTCTGTCCTTCCCCTTAGTGATTTTTTTTCCCTTCATTTTGACTCATCCGAAGAGCCCCAAATTTTTCAATTGGTTAGACAGGATGTTGAAAAATTGAGAAATAGTTTTTTGGGTAATATTCTTAGACATTCTAACTAGAGATGGGCGAAATTTTATTCTAATGAAGTGGAAATTCGTTTTGATTTTCAGGAAAAATTCGGTTTTTGGGAAAAAGTCGAAGTTTGGGGGGTTTCTTTGGGGGGAACGAAGTGTGTTTTGATTGATTTTTTAAAAAAAGGCTGCGAGACATGGCGTTAATGGGGGAAAGAACTTTGGGGGGAAAGAAGGGCAAGCCGCATGACATGGGGCAAAATGAAGCCAATCCGAGACCGGCAGGGGGTTTTTGTGGCACCCACACTATATAAGTCCGGGGGCGACGGGGCTTACATCCCCTCATTTTACTGATAGGGAAGGTGTGCTGCTGGGGTGTTTGCTTTTTACTGAAGAACTGTTTTTTTTAAAAGCGTTTTTGGGGGGGGGTCCAGTTTGTCTCAAAATACTGCTTTCCCTTTAAAGTTCTATTTGATTTTTTTGGGTATTGGATCTGAAATCCAGTGTGCGCCCCCTGCAGCTGATATACATTTTAAAACCCCATCTGCCACAGACATTGAAAAATCCAAGGGGGGTCTAAGCCAGTTCCTGTCCTATTCATTTAAAAAAAAACAGCTTTTTACAATTTCAAAACCCCTTCCTTTTTGGGTGCTCAAATTTTTTGGCGCAATTTTCAATCAGGGGGTTTAAAAAGCGTTGTTTTTTTTAGGGTGTGGTGACTCCCAAAAAACCCTCATTTTTTAAACCCCCAAAAATTTTATTTCAAATTTTTTCCCGTTGCCTAATTCAAAAAGCAAAGGTTAATTTTCAATTTTATCTCTTGTTGTGTTTGGGGTTAAAAAAAACGGCATTGAACACCTACAAAGCTAGTAGTTTTTTGGTGGCCCAAATTCAATTTTGGGCAATTTCATCCCGGGTTTAATTAAGGGGTTGTTTTTCAGCTTGGTGACTCCAAAAAAACTGTCATTTTCCCCCCGCCAAAAATATATTTCATTTTTCCTGTAAACCCCAATTCACAAGCAAAAGGTTTTAAAAAAAAACTTATTTTTTGTTGTGTGGGGGTAAAAAAAAAACAATACGGCCGGGTTTTACGCAACACAGCACTTTGTCAAAGGGGCCTTGACAAAGCCTGTGTTGGTGAAACGGCCCTAGGCTAGGATCATTGTGCTTGTCCCCGGATATCTGCATTGAAAAAAGTAAAACAAAAAAAAGGGAAAACTTTGGGATGCCCCCTGATTTTTCTTTTCCGGTTTATGGATTATTCATTTTCCGGGTTTTTGCGGAGCAGGCACCAAACCCGGAATGTAAAGGGTTTGCTTTTTTAATGGGGAAAATTTTTTTTTGAAGCTGTTTTTTATTGGGATTTTGGCCCCCCGTTTGTCCCCTTTCCCCACATTTTAGAACAAACCCGTATGTCAGACAGAGAGGTGGGGAGCTCTGGGACCTGCGGGTGGCAGTGGGACAAAAAATTCCTTTAACAGGCCCAGGTCGCAGCACAGCAAGGGGACATCGCAGCAGGGGTCACTCGGTGAGGCCAGAACTGCCGCTGTCATCTAGCGGCCGTGTGTTGTTCAGCAACCCAAGGGTTCTTGATTGGTTGACTAGGTCATCCACTTCCTCCCAGATGACATCTGACAACCCCAGCCAAGAGTCGGTGGGAACGTCAGACACAAACCTTAGTTGGCATGGCCCGGGAGCGGGTCAGCGGCCCTCACCTGTCCCCAACCCACCTCTGTCCTATCCGGTTCCCTCAGCCAGAGATCTACTATGTGGTCTGGGCTCAGCGCCACTATATAGCGAGGATGAACAATTTGAGGAGGGCAGTCAGCAGCTACTTGGCAGCGAAGAAATGGGGCCAATATCCCCTGCTTCTTGCAGTAGACGGCAAAGTATAGATGTTGAGAGTGGCATGGGAGGTCATGTTGTGAGGGGTCAGCCTCTGCATACCAAGACCGGTGATGAGGACAGCAGTGACGATGAAACACAAATAGATGATGATGTAGCCGACCGCACTTGGAAGCCGGGTCAGTAGAATAGGGCGTCAGCTTGTGCGTCAGGCAGCGGCGCAGCCAGCAAGTGGGTCAAGTGGCCCTGAGTCAGCAGGAAAGCAGCAGTGTGAGGTCGGGAGCCAAGCGGCCACGAGGTAAAAAACCCGCTTCGCAGGTCCAAGAAAGTAGCGGCACAGGGGCTCAGCGAGGCAGCGGCGGCAGTTCTTTGCTAAGACACCGGAGGAGCCGAATATGGGTATATGTAGAATCTGTAAGCAGAAAGTGAAGCGTGGCCAGGGAGCTAACGTTGGCACCACGGCCCTGCGTCAACACATGCAGCGTCACCATCCAGTGGCCTGGGAGAAACGTGGCTCAGATGTGGTGGTCCATCCTGCCGCCGCAGCAACAGCAGCAGCAGCGCCCAGTGGCACGCATGCCATTGCACCCAGTCAAGGCTCCACCACCTCTGCAGAAGGGAGATGTTTCTCTTTGACATCATCTCTCGGTCCAGATGCTCCTGCTCCTCGCTACTCATGGCGCCAGCAGTCATTCAGCGAGGCGATTGCAAAGAGACAACAGTATGTGTCCAACCATCCTAAGGTGCAGAAGCTGACTGTGCTCCTGTCCAAGTTGTTGGTGCTGTAGTCCCTCCCTTTCCAAATGGTGGACTCTGCACCGTTCAGAGAACTAATGGCTTCTGCCAAGCCGAGATGGAGAGTTCCAAGCCGTAATTTCTTTACCAAAAAGGAAGTACCAGCACATCATAAATATGTAGAACAGAAGGTGGGCCAGTCCTTGAGCTTATCGGTTTGTTCCAAGGTGCACAGCAGCGCAGACGTCTGGAGCTGTAACTACGGTCAGGGCCAGTACATGTCCTTTACGGCCCACTGGGTGAATGTGCTTCCGGCCCAGGCACACCAACAACTTGGACAGGAGACGCTGCTTTCTCCTCCACGTTGTCAAACTGCGGCTCACGCGCCAATGTCCGCCTCCTCCTCCTCCACCACCAACACCATCTCAGCCTCCACAAGTACTGCTCCATCATACCACATGTGTAGGGCACAGCGGTGTCACGCAGTTCTACACCTGGCTTGCTCGGCGAACGAAGTCACACAGGGGAGGAACTGCTCCGCGTCATGCAGCAAGAAATCGATGTGTGGCTTTCTCTGCACCAACTGCAAATCGGAACCATGGTGACAGACAATGGGAGGAACATGGTGTCCGCGCTGCACCGAGGAGGGATGGTCCATGCGCCCTGCATGGCGCACGTGTTCAATCTGGTTGTGAAAAGGTTCCTGAAGTCTTCCACCGATCTTCAGAAGATTCTGAAAATGGCCAGGAAACTGTGCATGCACTTCATCCATTCCTACAAAGCCAGGAACACCCTCCTCGAGTTGCAGCGGCAGAACGGCCTCCCCCAACACACTCTGATATGCGATGTTTCCACCCGTTGGAACTCCAGCCTGCACATGTTGGACCGACTGTATGAACAGAGAAAGGCCATTAACGATATTTTGATGATCCAGGCAGACAGGAGTTCTCCTCTGTGTAGCTTTGATGTCAGCCAGTGGCAGCTCATGGGAGACACCTGCCATTTGTTGAGGCCATTCGAGGAGGCCACGTTATTTGTCAGTCGCCAGGACTACGGGATGAATGACGTCATTCCACTGCTTCATGTCCTGGAACAGATGCTGAATAATCTATCTGGACAGGGGACTGGAGACATGGCGACTACATCTCGCGGCCACATGAGTCCAGTGGGGACTGAAATGGAGGAGGAGGAGGACATTGGAGCAGAAGCATTGTCTGGTGAAATGAGTGGATTTTCTACCCAGGTGACAAGAGAGGAGGAGCAGGAGCAGCTGAAGGAGGTAGATGGAGATGAGGAAGACGAGGCAGTGACAGCCGAATAGTCAGCATCCGGCAGAGGGATGACTTCTGGCTCTCCACCCTATTGGACCCTCGCTACCTGTCCAAAATGGGAGCCTTTTTCCCAGCTATTGAGAGGGAGGACAAACTCAAATACTATAGGGAAATCCTCCGTAGTCAGTTGGCCGCTGCCTATGTGCAGCATCGTTCCTCCTCTGACAGGTCTGACCGCGGGTTTTCAGCGCTCACGTACTACTGCCGCGGCTGCGGGGGGAAGGTGGGGGGATAGGAGCCGGACCACCACCATCAGCAGCAACCTATGTCTGGAGTCACTGATGAGCAGCTTCCTTCACCCGCCTAGTGAGGAGGGCAGTCGCCAGCAGCTGCAGCAGGACCTGGAGCAGATCCTGAATCAACAGGTGGTGGCCTACTTGGAAAGCACTCTGCCAACCCAGTTAGAAGATCCGCTGGACTACTGGGCAGCCAAACTGGATGTGTGGCCGCAACTTGCCGAGTTTGCATTGGAGAAGCTGTCCAGTAGTGTGGCATCAGAGCGGGTGTTCAGTGTGGCGGGGGCCATCGTTACCCCAAGGAGAACCCGCTTGTCCACGGGAAATGTGGAACGACTGACCTTTGTCAAGATGAGTCAGGCGTGGATCAGCCAGGATTTCCACACACCAATGCCTTAGGCGTCAGACTACATCAGCCATGACGCCTCACCCAAACTGTGAGAAATGAGTCTGGGTTCAAACTACCTGCCTCAGCCACTATTCTGATGCCGCCACCCGCCTGATGCCACACATCTGCTGACAGTTTCTCCATCTGCCACCAACCATCTTTACCAGGATAAATACACCAAACGGATAAATGGACCCAGCGATGAAGTAAATGAAGTGCTATATTTTAACAATTCCAATCCACCAGTCAGGGGGTGCAGGGGGGATAGAAACCGACGCGTTTCGGGCTCTCGTATAGCCCTTGTTCACGGTCACATATGTTTAAACACCAGTGCTCATTTAAATAGGTGAGGGAAGACATAGGGGGTGTGTTCACACTATACATACGTCATTTCCTTATGCATTACAAACACGTTAAAAACATAAATGCGTATCAATGTATCAAAGACACTCCGGGTCAGATATTAACATATACATATAAGGTATGGATATAGGTGAGATGCCAAGATGGTAGCAACTGTATATCAATATATGCAGGTCAGATCATTTCTATAATTAAGCCCGTTGGGTGCTCTAGTGTCTAGCTCAAATATCCAAACTGCCTCGCGCTTACGCACAAGGCGTTGCCAATCAGCCCCATTCTTGGGGTTATCTACCTTCTCTATGCCCCAACATCTTAGGCTATCTGTCGAGCCTGCATGTATCTCTAAGAAATGTTTCGATGCACCTGAATGGGACATCTGGCCCTTTTTGATGTTATATAAATGCTCTTTTTTAAGGGGGTTTTTTAAATCTAGGGGATGCTGCTGCCAATATTAAATTTTATCACAAGAGGTACAATGGATTGCATAGATCACATGGTGAGTTTCACAGTTAAAAAAATTTCCTTATACTGTATTGTCTGTCTGCCTCCTTGTTTGGTTTAAAGGTGTCTTGTTTCATTGTGTATTTACAAATATTACATCTTTTCTTATTACACGGAAAGAAACCTTTCAAGGAAAGCCAGCTTTCTTTAGTTTGGGCACTAGGAAAAATACTGGGAGATATTTCAGATCCTATGGTTTTATTGTGTTTAGCCACTAAGTGTATTCCCTCATCTAAGAGTTCGGCCAGTGTATCATCCTGTCTTAGAATGTGAATATTTTTATAAAATATCTTTTTAATGGAATTAAACTCCTGGCTATAGGTGATAGAACATACTGTACCATATTTATTTTTGCTGGTACTGTCATTATACATCAGCAAGGACTCCTGTGTTTTATCTAGAATTTTGTTTTTCGCTCGTGACATTTGTTTCTTGCTATATCCTCTCAGCCGTAATCTATTGTCTATAATATTGACTTGTTCTTGAAACTCATTCCTTTCTGTGCATGCCCTACGTGCACGGTAATACTCCCCAGTGGGGATAGAGTCAATAGTGTGGCGAGGGTGACAGCTATTCGCTCGTAAAATCGTATTGCCACTGGTGGGTTTCCTATATAAAGTTGTAACGACTCTGTTATTCTCTGGGTCTCCAGTGAGTAATATATCAAGGAAAGGTATGCTTGTAGTTTCTACTGTATGGGTAAAATTCAGATTGATGTCGTTATTATTAAGATACAGGATAAATTCTGGTATGGACGCCACATCACGACCCCAGACAAGCAAGAGGTCGTCTATGTAGCGCCCATACCAGACTAGACACTCAGAAAAGGGATTCTCCACATTGTAGATATATTGGTGTTCCCACCAAGCCATAAAGAGGTTCGCCAATGATGGCGATGCGGCAGCCCCCATTGGCACTCCCAGAAGTTGTAAATAAAAAGTACGATCAAATTCAAAATAATTGCTGGATAATAGAAAATCTATACATTCCAGTATAAAAATTTGTAGACCTTCCTGATATATATTTTGTTTGTGCAAATGATACTGTATAGCTACTCTCACCAGGGTTTGTGGTATACTGGAGTAAAGGCTAGTCACATCAAGACTTAACCAACAATACTCTGGAAGCCATTTAAATTCTCAGAAACTTTTTAGCACTGTAGTACTATCCCTAAGGTAGCCTGGAAGACCAAAAATCAAGGGTTGGAGATGCCTTTGTCTATCCATCTATTTAAGTTCCCCACCTATGCTACCACAGCTGGACACTGTAGGTCGCAAACTGGGGTGGAAATGAAAAGTTTTATGTGTCTTAGGGACACCATAAAAAATGGGTTTTTTTTGGGTTATTTTGTTCCAAATATTGTTTATCATTTAAATTAATGGCACCCAAAGAAACCCCCCTGCAGTAACTTTGAAATTTTTTGATTGTTTTTTCTCTAATAGGATTCGCTGTTAATCTGCGATATGTTGTTGCATCATCAAGGATGTACATAACCGATTTGTAATACAGTGCAGAGTCCATCACGACCGTAGAGCCCCCCTTATCCGCTTTTTTTATTATAAGGTTTTTGTTCTGTGTTAATTGGTTGAGGGCACGATACTCTTCTCTAGACATATTATATTTCATTTTGTTATTTTTATGTTGTTGTTTGCTGAGAATTTTCAAGTCTCTCTCCATAGTTAATTGGAAGCTATTCATTGCTTCCACTCTAGCCTTAAGTGGATAAAAGTATGGGCTCTTACGGTCGAGGCGGACATTCACACTGCGGTTATTGTCCTTGTTAGGTTCCTGTAAATCCTGTAAAGCAAGGAGAGACAGTTGTTCATTAAACAGTAAGTTCTCAAACTCATTAATATCGGAACCTTCCATTGTTGCCGGTTCTTCCGCATATTCTTCAGTTGGCCTATTTTTATCCCTGAAATGTCTTTTGACTGTCAGTAATCTAATAAATTTGTTAATGTCCAAAATGGTATGGAACAATAAAAAATGATTCGTTGGTGAGAAGTTAAGCCCTTTATTGAGGACTTTTAGTTGGTGAGGAGTAAGGATAGTCGGGGTGAGGACTATGACATTGTTAGATGGTTCCTCATTTGGGAGAATCTTGAAATATATTTAATTTTTCTTCCTTATTGTTCCCTTCTGTTTCTTTGCTGCAATGTTTCCTTCCTCCTCGTCTTCTTCGTCGTTTTTTGTCTTGGGGCCTTTACCTTTGTTAGATTCTTGTGTATTTTGTACTTGATTTGCTATTTTACTTCTAGTAGTTAAAACCTCTATTTATGAACATTCCGAATCGGGGTTTCCCAAAATAGTGTATGTTAACACCCCGAAAAAGCTTACTTCTTTTCTATTTTTTCTATATCTATGTGATTGTTTCAATATAGATCTGGGCTTTCTCTCATATCTCCAGCTATATACTTTGTATTTTTCATAATCATCAAAGTCCCTAAGGTATTTTGTTTTTTTTGTTTCCATAATTATGGTTTCCAGTTTTTCTAGGTTTTTCTTAATTTTCTCTTGGTAATGCTTATAATTCTCATTGTCTTGATGTGTCTGCAACTTTATCTGAGTTTCTTCTATCTGATTTTGTATATCTTCCAGTTTTTTTGTTTCATAATCTATGATTAACTGGATCAATCGAATTGAACACTCCGACAAAGCTTGATTCCATTGAGTCAGAAATTCCTCCGTATATACAAATGATGGCAGTTTTTTTAGGCGTAGGCCCCGTGGTATAATTCCTTTATCCATATAAACTTTTAACGAGTTGCGGTCCCACCACAATTTCAGTTCTTGAGTTTGCATTTTCTCCAAATTTGTAAATAATGTAGATAAATTTTCCTTATCTTCTGTTGGTACATCAGAGGTCCCAAAAACTTGAGCTAGTTTCGCTGCTCTGTTCATGATGTTTATATGTGGGAACCGCTCGATAGAGACCACAGAGGGTAAATTGATACAACAAGCCCCTTAATCCTGCACCCTCCTGATATAGGTGGTAAAGATACTAAAAGTCCAGCTGGGAGACTATACTACTGGCATGTAGTGGGTCTCACTAGGTGTGCTCATAATGCCACAACTGAGTAAAACGCATCAAATAATCAACATGAGCCAAAAGGCAAAGGTAGGCAAATGCTCACCAGAAGTCGCAGATAGGACCTTCATGCAACCAGCTGTATTGCACTCTTCATTAGCGCTCGGCGTCCTGGCCCTCAGTCAGAAGCCACGATGCAGGATAAATACACCAAACGGATAAATGGACCCAGCGATGAAGTAAATGAAGTGCTATATTTTAACAATTCCAATCCACCAGTCAGGGGGTGCAGGGGGGATAGAAACCAACGCGTTTCGGGCTCTCTTTATACCCCTTGTTCCCCGGTCACATATGTTTAAACACAGTGCTCATTTAAATAAGTGAGGGAAGACATAGGGGGTGTGTTCACACTATACATACGTCATTTCCTTATGCATTACAAACACGTTAAAAACATAAATGCGTATCAATGTATCAAAGACACTCAATGACACTCCGGGTCAGATATTAACATATACATATAAGATATGGCTATAAGAAGAAACTCAGATAAAGTTGCAGATACATCAAGACAATGAGAATTATAAGCATTACCAAGAGAAAATTAAGAAAAACCTAGAAAAACTGGAAACCATAATTATGGAAACAAAAAAAACAAAATACCGTAGGGACTTTGATGATTATGAAAAAGACAAAGTATATAGCTGGAGATATGAGAGGAAGCCTAGATCCATATTGAAACAATCACATAGATATAGAAAAAATAGAAAAGAAGTAAGCTTTTCGGACGTTGAACATACATCTATTGGAACCTCGGATTCGGAATGTTCATCAATAGAGGGTTTAACTACTAGAAGTAAAATAGCAAATCAAGTACAAAATACACAAGAATCTAACAAAGGTAAAGGCCCCAAGACAAAAAACGACGAAGAAGACGAGGAGGAAGGAAACATTGCAACAAAGAAACAGAAGGGAACAATAAGGAAGAAAAATTAAATATATTTCAAGATTCCCCAAATGAGGAACCATCTAACAATGTCATAGTCCTCACCCCGACTATCCTTACTCCTCACCAACTAAAAGTCCTTAATAAAGGGCTTAACTTCTTACCAACGAATCATTTTTCATTGTTCCATACCATTTTGGACATTAACAAATTTATTAGATTACTGACAGTCAAAAGACATTTCAGGGATAAAAATAGGCCAACTGAAGAATATGCGGAAGAACCGGCAACAATGGAAGGCTCCGATATTAATGAGTTTTTAGAACCCCCTTTCCCGTTTAATGAACAACTATCTCTCCTTGCTTTACAGGATTTACAGGAACCTAACAAGGACAATAACCGCAGTGTGAATGTCCGCCTCGACCGTAAGAGCCCATACTTTTATCCACTTAAGGCTAGAGTGGAAGCAATGAATAGCTTCCAATTAACTATGGAGAGAGACTTGAAAATTCTCAGCAAACAACAACATAAAAATAACAAAATGAAATATAATATGTCTAGAGAAGAGTATCGTGCCCTCAACCAATTAAAACAGAACAAAAACCTTATAATAAAAAAAGCGGATAAGGGGGGCTCTACGGTCGTGATGGACTCTGCACTGTATTACAAATCGGTTATGTACATCCTTGATGATGCAACAACATATCGCAGATTAACAGCGAATCCTATTAGAGAAATACAATCAAAACTTTCAAAGTTACTGCAGGAGGGTGTTGCTGTGGGTGCCATTAATTTAAATGATAAACAATATTTGGAACAAAATAACCCAAAAACACCCATTTTTTATGGTTTTTCCCTCAGACACATAAAACTACAAATTTCCCCCCCAGTTGCGACCTACAGTGTCCAGCTGTGGTAGCATAGGTGAGAACTTAAATAGATGGATAGACAGGCATCTCCAACCCTTGATTTTTGGTCTTCCAGGCTACCTTAGGGATAGTACTACAGTGCTAAAAAGTTTCCGAGAATTTAAATGGCTTCCAGAGTATTGTTGGTTAAGTCTTGATGTGACTAACCTTTACTCCAGTATACCACAACCCCTGGTGAGAGTAGCTATACAGTATCATTTGCACAAACAAAATATATATCAGGAAGGTCTACAAATTTTTTATACTGGAATGTATAGATTTTCTATTATCCAGCAATTTTTTTTGAATTTGATCGTACTTTTTATTTACAACTTCTGGGAGTGCCCAAATTTGGGGGTGCGCATTGCCATCATTGGCGAACCTCTTTATGGCTTGGTGGGAACACCAATATATCTACAATGTGGAGAATCCCTTTTCTGGGTGCCTAGTCTAGTATGGGCGCTACATAGACGACCTCTTGCTTGTCTGGGGTCGTTTATTTTGTGGGCGCCATACAGAATTTATCCATGTATCTTAATAATTATGACATTAATCTGAATTTTACCCATACAGTAGAAACTACAAGCATACCATTCCTTGATATATTACTCACTGGAGATCCAGAGAATAACAGAGTCGTTACAACTTTATATAGGAAACCCACCAGTGGCAATACGATTTTACGAGCGAATAGCTGCCACCCTCACCACACTATTGACTCTATCCCCACTGGTGAGTATTACCGTGCACGTAGGGCATGCACAGAAAGGAATGATTTTCAAGAACAAGTCAATATTATAGACAATAGATTATGGCTGAGAGGATATAGCAAGAAACAAATGTCACGAGCGAAAAACAAAATTCAGGATAAAACACAGGAGTCCTTGCTGATGTATAATGACAGTACCAGCAAAAATAAATATGGCACAGTATGTTCTATCACCTATAGCCAGGAGTTTAATTCCATTAAAAAGATATTTTATAAAAATATTCACATTCTAAGACAGGATGATACACTGGCCGAACTCTTAGTTGAGGGAATACACTTAGTGGCTAAACGCAATAAAACCATAGGATCTGAAATATCTCCCAGTATTTTTCCTAGTGCCCAAACTAAAGAAAGCTGGCTTTCCTTGAAAGGTTTCTTTCCGTGTAATAAGAAGGAAATTTATTAACTGTGATACTCACCATGTGATCTATGCAATCCATTGTACCTCTTGTGATAAAATTTATTTGGCAGCAGCATCCGTAGATTTAAACCCGCTTAACAGAGCATTTATATAACATCAAAAAGGGCCAGATGTCCATTCAGGTGCAGCGAAAACACTTCTTAGATTACATGCTGGCTTGACAGATAGCCCTTGAAATGTTGGGGGATAGAGAAGGTAGATAACCCCAAGAATGGGGCGGATGGCAAAGCCTTGTGCGTAAGCGCGAGGCATTTTGGATATTTGAGCTAGACACTAGAGCACCCAACGGGCTTAATTATAGAAATTTATCTGACCTGCATATATTGATATAGTTTCTACCATCCTGGCATCTCACTTATAGCCATATCTTATATGTATATGTTTAATATCTGACCGGGGTGTCATTGATACGCATTTATGTTTTTAACGTGTTTGTAATGCATAAGGAAATGACGTATGTAGAGTGTGAACACACCCCCGATGTCTTCCCTCACTTATTTAAATGAGCACTGGTGTTTAAACATATGTGACCGTGAACTAGGGCTATATGAGAGCCCGAAACGCGTCGGTTTCTATCCCCCCTGCACCCCCTGACTGGTGGATTGGAATTGTTAAAATAAAGCACTTCATTTACTTCATCACTGGGTCCATTTATCCGTTTGGTGTATTTATCCTGTATCGTGGTTTCTGACTGAGGGCCAGGACGCCGAGCGCTAATGAAGAGTGCAATACAGCTGGTTGCATGAAGGTCCTATCTGCGACTTCTGGTGAGCATTTGCCTACCTTTGCCTTTTGGCTCATGTTGATTATTTGATGCATCTTTACCAGGGACTGGTATTGCCACCCACCTCCACACTCTGTCATTGTGCCACTTTCTGACCTCGTGCTGCTGCTGTCGCTGCTGCCGTGAACTCCACACTGTGTCATTGTGCCCCTCTCTGACCTCATTTCTGTTGTCCTGCCGCCGTCACCCCCCACTCTCTGTCATTGTGCCACTCTGTGGCCTACTCCGTTTTTGCCACCCCAGAATGTGATTGTGCCACTTTCTGACCTCATGCTGCTGCTGTGGTTGCTGCCGTGACCAGACACTGTGTCATTGTGCCACTCTGTGGGGCCATTCCTGTTTTTGCCACCTCCAGAATGTTATTGTGCCACTGTCTGACCTCATGCTGCTGCCGCCGTCACCTCCACTCTCTGTCATTGTGCCACACTGTGGCCTACTCCAGTTTTTGCCACCTCCAGAATGTCATTGTACCACTGTCTGACCTCCTGCTGCTGCTGTGGCTGCTGCCGTGACCTCCACACTGTGTCATTTTCCCACTCTGTGGCCTACTCCTGTTTTTGCCAACTCCAGAATGCCATTGTGCCACTGTCTGCCCTCATGCTGCTGCTGTGGCTGCTGCCGTGACCTACACACTGTGTCATTGTGCCACTGTCTGACCTTATGCTGCTGCTGTGGCTGCTGCCGTGACCTACACACTGTCATTGTGCCACTGTTTGACCTCATGCTGCTGTGGCTGCTGCCGTAACCTACACATTGTGTCATTGAGCCACTCTGTGGCCTACTCCTGTTTTTGCCACCTCCAGAATATCATTGTGCCAACTCATGCTGCTGTGGCTGCCGCCGTCACCTCCACACTCTGTCACTGATGTTGCCACCTGAGCCCTCAGCTTGTTTTTTTCCAGCTGTCGCTGCCATGACTTTATCAGGCTACATTTCCCCTTCAGTTTTTTGGTCAGTTTTGCCCTCTTAAGTGCCCAGGGAATTTTATAGTGAAGCGATTCTAAGAGCGGCGGCAGTCATCTGCGTGTCATACTAAAACACAACATTGTATGAAGATCAAACCAAGCTCCCTCTGCATATTTAGCATGGACAACGTTCTACAGCACCCTGCAGGCTCTGTGCAGCCTGGAAATAGCTGTTTTTTAACGTGATTCGTCCCAAAGTAATTCGGAACGAAGTTATTTTTTGCGGAGAATACCGGCGAAGTGAATGAACCGAATTTCGAGAAATTCGCCCATCTCTAATCCTAACCTTACTTCAGATGAGATTAGAGCTATAAAAGAATTATCTGAAAATTTGGGTATTACTATTAGATCTTCAGATAAGGGAGGAGCAACTGTAGTTATGGATACTACACAATATTTGCAAGAAGCACATCGTCAGCTATCGGATATTCTTGTTTATCGCGAGCTATCTGGAGACCGGAAGTTTGATTTTTGTCGTAAATTTGAGTTGATTGTTAATGAAGCTTTTGAAAATGGTCTTGTTGATAGGGCCCTTAAAGATTTTCTTACTGTTTCTCACCCGGTGACAACTATGCTGTATTTTTTACCAAAAATACACAAGTCTTTAATTAATCCACCAGGGAGGCCAATTGTGTCAGGTAGTAGTGTTGAGCGATTATTATCAACAAAGTTGAAATCGGCACGGTTTTTATGTTGATCGGATTTTTTCGATCACGTGATAATTTAGGTTAAAATCTGCCCATAATCTATTAATAACGCACCATTTTCAGCGCTTCCTGTCATTTTGGCGGCCAGCAAATCAGCTTACAGAATAGAGCAGGGTGAGCTGGCTGTGCGACGTCATTACTGGGATGTGTATGGTTGTGATTGGCTGGAAAAATCACATGACCTCATTTTACATAGAACAGCCCTTCCTGTTCAGCCTCAGTGTGTGTCTGTGTATCATAAGAGCAGGTCGTGTGCTCGGTCTCTCTCAAAACAGCTCAGCGAAACTGTTCTATTTGTTCACACAGACAACTATGCTTTTAGCTGTGAACATTAGAACTTAGGTAGATTAGAGATTTGCAGTTTTTAGTTACTTAGGCTGAGAATTTTAAAGGAGCATCTAGCGCTGTACAGCCAGGGGGTGGGGGGAGGCCGGGGGGCTGCGGTAGAACACAGACAGGCTGGCAGGCAGGCTTTTGAAAGGAGAGTGGATATTGTGCAGCCCAGACTGTGATTTGACCCTGCATTGCAATGGGTTTTGATTAACAGTTTTTGGCCAGTTTTTGGTGAAATATTACTTGTATGTTGTGCAGCCTGTACTTATATTAGGATACAGATCTTTTCTAGTAACTGCAGGTGTATTTGATAGGTGCAAAACTCAACTTTTATTATCCGTATACATTTCAAATAGGTGTTTTTTTTTTACTTTAGTGCGGCCCAGTTTTGTTCATAGAGGCACCTTGCACTTAAATTTGAATACAGCAATTTTGTAGTCACCGCAGGTGTATTTTTAGGTGCAAAAACCACGTTTTATTATCCGTACACAATTTAATTACGTGTTTTTCACTTTGGCGCAGTCCAGCTTTGTTCATAGAGCCACCTTGCACTTAAATTTGAATACAGCAATTTTGTAGTCACCGCAGGTGTATTGATAGGTGCAAAAAACGCCTTTTATTATCCGTACACAATTTAATTACGTGTTTTTCACTTTGGCGCAGTCCAGCTTTGTTCATAGAGCCACCTTGCACTTAAATTTGAATACAGCAATTTTGTAGTCACCGCAGGTGTATTTTTAGGTGCAAAAACCACGTTTTATTATCCGTACACAATTTAATTACGTGTTTTTCACTTTGGGGGCATTTTGCTGTGAAATGCAGCTATACTACAGGTCCTATTTAGTGATGAGCGATTACGTTGACTATCGTCATCGGGTCGATAGTCGATATCGGCAATTATCAATAAAAATTTCCGTTTGTCGATAATTGGGTTATCGCCGGGTGACCATTAAAAAATCTATGGGAGAGGAAGAAAAACCTTCTTCTTAAACCCAAAAAAGGGATGGAGAAGCCGGAATTTAAAAAAACCCCAAAAAAAGTCAGATGGATACGTGGAAAATCTTAGGCAACACATTTAGGTTAAAAAAAGCCAAGAAAAAAAATCCCCAGAACCCTTCCTATCCTGTCTTGCACCACAGTGGCCCCCTTTAAACCCCTTTAAAGAACCCCCCAAATTAAAAAGTGCCCGAAAAGGGAGTTTTGATTTGAAACCCTCCTTTTACTTGAACTGGGGCATTGAAAAATTTCCCCCGTCCTGGGAAAGCAGCCGAGCCCCAAACCTGCAAAGGGACCCCAGATTAAAAAAAGCCGGGAAAAAAAAGTCTTTTTAAACCCCCATTTTAGTTGAAATGGACATTTAAAAATCTTTTTCCCGTTCCGCGTAATTTACCATTAAAAACCCGTCTGACCCAAAAAAAGAAATTTAAAAAATGCTGGGAAAAAAAAGGGCTTTGAACCACATTTTAGTTGAATGGCATTGGGGCTATACCTGTTTCCCGGACCCCAGTTTTGACCACTAAAACCGTCTGGGGGGGGGGGGGGGCCCCCCAAAAATTTTAAAAAATTCCGGGAAAAAAAGGGGTCTTTCAACCCACCAAATTTTTTGAATGGAATTAAAATATATCTTTCCTGTACCGCAGTATGACCATTAAACCTGTCTGACCCACAACGATTAAAAGTGTGGGAAAAGGAGTCTTTCAACCACCATTTTAGTTGAAATGGACATTGACTATACCTGTTCTGTACCACAGTATGAGCATTAAACCTTGTCTGGACCACAGATTAAACAAGTGCTGGGAAAAGGAGTCTTTCAACCACCATTTTAGTTTCACTGGAACATTGAACTATACCTGTCCTAGGCCCCCACAGCATGAGCCCAAAACCTGCATGACTCCCAAATTTAAAAGTTGCCGGAAAATAGGAGCTTTCAACCACCATTTTAGTTTCACTGGACAATAGACTATACCTGTCCTGGGACCGCAGCATGACCCCTAACCTGTTTGACACACAGGATCACAAGTGGGCACATATGCTATTTGTACAGTAACTGTCACTTAGTATATTTTTTGGTAACTGACATTTGTTTACAGAATTATTTGGGGAAGTTTTATTTATAGTTTTACATTAATTTTCATTTTGCTTTTTTTTTCAAGTGTGATAACATAAAACATACACCCTCCCTGCATTTTTTTAAAGGTATTTTACACTGTAGATGTGTTAATTCGTCCCACACCCCATAAGTAATAAAAATGTCCTAATCATCCCCAAAACATTTCTTTTTTTGAGAAGACATTGCCCTCCTGGCTTCTGAGAGTGATTCAGCCAATCAATTCAATGTTTTCTTTTTTTCCTCCAAATCCTTCTTCAGTAAATTAGGGACAGACTCCCCCTGGAGATCAAATGATCCCACCCCATAGTGACTCCAGCCCCAGAAAATTTTAAGCCTCAAATTGTGCAATTTGTGTCCAGCCCTGGGCCCTTTTTGACACTACTTAACCTCACAGAAATCACCTTTTTAAAAATCTGATTTTAAGAAAATTTGAAGCTCTCCTGTTTGCCCTAACGGTGAGAGCCAGTGCTGCCGTCCAGCCATCTGTTAACACGAGGTTCCAGCGCCAGGGCCAGACTTACAGTGGGTGCGGTGAGGCCCAGGCTAGCGTCTGTCATCTAAATTAACACGGAGGTCCAGCAGCCAGGGCCATACTTCAGTGGGTGCGTGAGAGCCCAGGCTGGCTGTTCTATAACACCGGTAGCAGCAGGCCGATTACAGTGGGTGCGTGAAGCCCAGCTGGCTTCCGTTCATTTTAACCACGTTAAAAATTGCCCTATGATGCAGCAACGAAAACAGTCTGCTGAAGCGAGTGCGGAAGGTGAGGAAAGACCTCCAGCCTTCCTCAGTACACAGTCAAGCCCTGGTAGCGCTTGCCCCTCCGTATGAGTGCGGCCCAAATTGAGCTTCACTTGGAAATACGGGGTAACGCTCCTGTTCCACCCAGGTGCCCTTTTTCTTGGCATTCTTTTTCTCATTTTACTCAACGGGGCTGGAGGAAATTGTCTCTGTTCTTTGTTCTCTTCCGTCTCCATACTCCCAGTCCTCTGAATAACCTACATCTGGTCAAGTCTTCCTGTACCCCTTGTACAATTCAGAGGAATTTTTTTTACCAGCTATTTTGTACATGCAAGTTTTTTAGTAGTTTAATTCTAGAAAAAAACATTTTAAAATAGGATGGAATCCCACCCATGTCTTTGTTTCTCTTTTTTAATTGTATTAAAGGGGTTGTCTCAATACAGGGAGTGCTAGCTATGTTAAAGATCTTGCAAAAACAAAGTCCATTTTGCAATATGTGTCCAATAACAGTGTCCCTACCTATTCCTGTTTCTGACAGCAACCATCACCCTTGAGCCACTCTTGACAATTGTGAAGAACAAATGTCCTGTTAAAAAACCACATTTTTTTACAATAGGACCTGTAGTCTAGCTGCATTTCACACAAAATGCCCCCAAAAATTTCAAAACATGACCCATGAGCCACTTTTGACAATTGTGAAGAACAAATGTCTGTTAGAAACAACAATTTTTTTTAAAAATAGGGCCTGTAGTATAGCTGCATTTCACAGCAAAATGCCCCCCCAAAAAGTAAAAACATGACCCTTGAACAACTTTTGACAAATGTGAAGAACAAATGTCTGTTAGAAACAAATTTTTTAAAATAGGACCTGTAGTCTTGCGCATTTCAAGCAGCATGCCCCCAAAAAATTATAAAAAGACTCCACAGCCACTGTTTAAAAAAATTGTGAGGGAGAAATGCCCAACTTAAAAGCCAACATTTCTGTTCCAAAGGACCATAATTATTGCTGTTTTCTCACAGCACATGACCCCAAAAAATTATAAAAATGACTTCTCAGCCACTTTTTAAAAATTGTGATGGAAAAAGCCACTTAGAAGCCACATTTCTGTTCCCAAAAAAGGACCATAAATTTAAATAGCTTATCCACAGCAACATGACCTCAAAACCATTGACAATGCGAAAACTCTAAAGATAAAGTGAGTAAAATGGAATACGGTGTTGTCATGAAACCTTGCTGTCTTTTACAGTCCCTCACAGCAAAACCAGCAAAAAGAACTGTTTTGGGGAAAGAGAATAAAAATTGCAGTAAGAAATGATCATTTTAAAAAAAAGTTTTCAAGAGGACCATTTCTGTTTGAAGAGGAATGATAAGTAGACCGGCAACTAAATCGGTGACCTCGGCAATTGGGGCCACAACATCAACAGAGATCCATGCCTGATTCATATTGATGAAAGTCAAAAAGATCCACATTATCCTGTGGAAAGCCGGAAAGCGTTTGTCTGTAATGACTCCTCCACTGTGCTGAAGGTCCTTTAGATATGACGCTGGCTGCTGGGCAGGACAACACCCTCTATGGCGTGGCGAGCGAGCTCGGCCATTCTCCATTTTGGATACCCAGAAGTCTATTGGGTCCGGAACACATACAAAAAAATTGGTGTTGAGACGCAGATAGTCGTGCACCATGATCTTAAGCTGGTCTCTGGGTGTTGCATGTGGGCCCTGCATTGCAGGCGTTGGTGAGGTGGTAAATAAAGATTTCCAGAGGGCCCCCATTAGGCTTCTGCCTTCCTTGCCCGCTGCTGCTGCCGCTACGCTACTTGGCCCTACTGCTTGGGCAGTGCTGATGTTGTTCCACCGTGACATTTGAGGAACGTGAAGCAGACCAACAGATGTTCTCCATTTTATCAATCAGCAAGGTCTCCATTTCCTGCATTTTAAATCTCTATTTGGGGGTGGAAGGAAAGTGCTGAGTTTTGTTTGTACCGGGGGTCCCGGAGGGTGCCACCCAGTAACTGTTGTTTTATTTGATGGCCTTAATGCGAGGATCATGTTGGAGGAACTGGAGCATCCAAGCACTCATGTGAGAGATGGGGCCTTGAATTCCCAAGCCTCTGGTCGAGGGGGACAGCAAACTGATCTTCCTCATCTTTCCCCCTCCGCCTCAAATTCCGCCAACCCACTTTCCAAGGCAAAGGGGCATCGGTAACGTCGGTGTCAAGGAAAAACCTCCTTTCCCCCTCCTTCCGCTTCCTCCGGCACAGCTTCAACACACCCTGACCCTTTCCTAGATGATGCACCCTGAGAGCTGAGCGCCCCTTGCACTAGCCCACCCCGAACCACTGCCTAATGAAGACCGATAAAATTGTGAAACTGTCGGGCCTTGTGGATTCGACGGAGAGAAAGGCTCCGTGTCCGCATCTGTGTCCCGTCCCTCCTCCGTCGCTGGGGACCCCGTTGTTTCAGAGTGTCCAACGATCGTTCCAGAACTAAGATCCCCCACAATGCTCATGCTGACAAGGGCATTGTCCGCACTGACCATTTTGGTGGCTTCTTTAAAACTGGCAAGGATGGTGCAGAAACTCTTTCACCTGCCTCCACTCTCGGTGGCTCAACACCCCCCAGGTCCGCAACAACGCTGCTAGTTCAGAGGGGGGGGTGGGTTGCCATGATCACTTCCGTACTGGGCGTAATGGCATTGCGCTGCTGCCACAAACGCAAGGAGCATGTGGAGGGTGGAATTCAGCGTTTGCCACGATCAACAATGAGAACGGTTTGAACGGGAGGCCGAGCTGACGCTGCAAACGCAGTCCAGCGGGACGAAGCAGGTGTGCAACGGCGGAAGTTGCGAACGTCCAGACCTCGAGCCCTTCCTCAGCAGGCAGTCCCAGACCTCGGGTAGCTCTTAGAATTTACTGGACGACAGTTTCATGACATGGTGCCAATGGTCAAAGGATGTGCTCCCAGCCTACGATCATAAGGGCGTCCGAGCAATTTCGCCCGTTATCGCACACCATCTTGCCTGGTCACAAGGTTCTTGTCACCCACCAGCGCCGGTCACGTTGAGGAGAGCCGTACCCACAGCTCCTTGCCTGTGTGTGGACGTCTCCAAGACAGATTAATTTCATCACGCCTAGGTTTCTACTGTGCTACGTGATGGCCACCAGAGGAGTCCTTGGGGAAAGAGCCCAGCACCATCCCGCGCCGAGCGTGGTAGCGCCGAGCCTGAGAGCCACCGTCCACCCCCAAGACATCCACACCCAGGCTCACCCAGTGTAGCTGTCACAGAGGAATTTTATACGAGCGGCCTGGCCTGCTACTAGTCCATATGACGGCGGGTCAGAATGGACTTTTCCGAACACAGATTCGACAACGTGCTTGAAATTTTAGATGACAGCGCGAGCTGGCCAGTGCAGGGATGGCTTTTCTGGCAAAGAAGTGCCTGACTCTGCATCTGGTATTGGGGCAGCAAGGGCCATGACGTGGGCGGAACCCATCTGTGTCCAACAGACGGATAGGCAACATTTCCAAGGCCAGAGCCTGTCAAAGCCGACAATTCAGGCTTTTGGCTTTTGAAGTTTTGGGTTATAGTGGTTTCTTCTGCTCCCAAACCTGGAAGACAGAAGGCTGGCTGCTAGAAGGCCGCTGTTGACGGCGTGCAGGTCGTCAAACTGGCGGGAGAGAAGGGGTATGATGAACTCCTGGTGGTGTGTGGTACTCGGCGCGACGGGGTAGTGCTGAAAGCGGAGGCTGATCCCTGATCAAGGACTCGAGAGAACCATGGGCAGCTGAGAACGCTTGTGGTGGCGGAAGGAGGCGGAGACAGAGGTTTGAACCAGTGGTTGGAAGCCCGCGACGGTCTGGCCTTTTTTGCCAAGTGTTGCCTCCATGTGGTTCAACTCATGCATTCGGATGCAATGTGACTTGACATTTGTTGCTGGTTAAACACCTAAGATTCTTGCCTCAACTTATGCGTTTACGGCAAAGGCGGCATATTGACAATCGCTGGGTGAATCAGAGGCTTGCTCAAAGAAGCCCAGTCTTTGAGAGGTCCAGATCTTTTTGACGGCGATTAAGCGAGGAGCGGGGTTTTCCGCTGACGTGGCTGGCGGGAAAAATTTATGGACTTCTGCGACCCCCTCTTTCCCCTTTTTTTAAACGGGAACCCTTTTTCCCCACTACCCCATCGCTTCCTCCCGTCCGTGATGAAGCCCTCGCAAAAATTCGCTGAAAAGCCCCGGTTGGATCCCCAATGTCCATCATCATCCCTCAAAACAGGTGACTTTTTGGGCGTTCTGACATTTTGCATTCAGGAGCGGGCTACAAGCGAAAAGGCCCCCTGCAGGGTTGGGCCGACCCCCCCCGGATTTTTGCCGATTTACCCGGCCCTTTCCTTTTTTCCCCCTCTGATGGGGAAACATAATGGGGGGTCAGAGCAAAACAAAAACAAACCTCTTTTTGGGCCTTTTTGATCTTTTTAACAAGGGCCCTTTTGCCCCCAAAAAAATTTTTTTCATCAAAGGAGGTCTTCAGAAAAGGGGTAAACCACATGGGGGGTAAACCGAGTTTTACATTTGGGGCTCCTTCCCCTTTTAAATTTTTGGGTGGTATGTAGAGACATTTTTGGCCGGATTGGGCGAGGAGGAGTAAGACTGGGTGGAGCAGGTTGCATTTAAACCCCTGAAAAACAGATTGGCGGCCCGTTTTTGTTACTGAGATTAACAGGGCCCTGACCAGCGATGACAGGCCTGAAAGGTCCTGCAACCGACAATCCGCTGGCTTGTTGTTGTCCCCCAGCCCCGGGGAAAGGGGCACCTTCTCTGTACTTCTACCCCATGTCCCAATCCCCCCTTTTTCTTGGGGTTTCCACCCCCGCAATTTTGCTCCATGTTTTAGAAAGATAAAATTTGGGGAGGGTAGGAAGAGTTTTGGGTTTTTCTCTTATTAAAAAAACGGCAAAAACACCGCTATTCTCAAAATTTCCCCCAAAAACAAAAAAAAATTTCTGGATTGAAATTGAAGTGCAAGGGGCCCGATGAACAAAGCTGGACTGGGCAAAAGTGAAAAAAACACCTTTTCTGAAATGGGTTTTCCCAAAAATAAAAGGTATTTTTGGGGACCTAACAATTCACTTTGGGACTACAAAAATTGGGGTGGATTCAAATTTTTTGGCCCAAAGGCCTCTTTTCAAAAAAAGCTTTACGGGAAAAAGTGAAAAAACACGTATCTTAAATTTTATACGGATAATAAAAAGGGGATTTTTGGGCACCTATCTAAATTTACCAAGGGGACTACAAAATTGCTGGGGTTCAAAATTTTAAATGCAAGGTAGCCCCTAAACAACAAAGCTGGCCTTGCGCCCAAAATAAAAAAACACGTATCTGAAAAGGGATAAAAGAAAAATAAAAAAGGTTAAATTTTGGGGGCCCCATCAAATTTACCTGTGGGGGACTACAAAATTGCTGGATTCCCAAAATTTAAAAAACAAGGTAGCTCTTTTCAACAAAGTGGGCCCGCGCCAAAAATGAAAAAAAACCCCGTATCCTTTAAATGTAAAACGGTAATAAAAGGTAATTTTTGGGACCTATCTATTCACCTGTGGGGACTTTCAAAAAATTGGGTGGAAAATTAAATTTAAACGAAGGGGGGCCCCAAACAACAAAGCTGGCCTGCGCCAAAGGAAAAAAAAAAATTTACTGGAAAAGTAAAACGGAAATAAAAAGGGATTTTTGGCAAATATCAATACACCTGTGGTGGGGCTAAAAAAATTTCTGGAGTCAAATTTAAAGCCCAAAATACCTCTATTTAACAAAGCTTGGGGCTGGGGAAAAAATGAAAAAAAAACGTATCCCGAAATTTTATACGGTTTAAAAAAAAGGTTTTTTTTGGCACCTATCAATTCCCCGTGTGACTAAAAAAATTGCTGGATTCAAAATTTTAAAAGCAAAGGGGACCTCTTTTCAACAAAGCTGGACCCGGGCAAAAAATGAAAAAAACACCCATCGAAAAAGTATACTGATAATAAAAAGGGGTTGGGTTTTGCACCCAACAAATTGGGCCTGCAGTTAAATAGAACAATCTGTTCCCAAAAATAAGTTCCGGGCCCGCCCAAAATCCCAAATAATTTTCAACAGAAAAAATGTTAATAATAAAAACTATTGCAAAGCAATGTCCCACACTAAAATCTGGGGGGCAAAATATCCAGTATTCCTTTTAAAAAGCTTGTCTTTTTGTCGCCGGGGCCCCCCCCCCCCCCCCCGCTTCCCCCTGTGACTTTACAGCCGGGAGGGTTTCTCCTTTAAAAAATTTTCAGCCTAACCCAGCTTAAATTGCAAATTTTCTGACTACCTAATTTTTAAGGATCACAGGAAAAGTAGAGGCCCGTCTCTGTGAAAAAAATAGAATTTAAAATTTTGCCCGAGCTATTTGCACAGAGGAGAGCGAAAGTTTCCCCCCTGCTTTGAGATGCTGACACACCCCTGAACATAAAAGTGTTTAGCGATTTTTAACGACAAAGTTGAAATCGGCAAGGTTTTTTTTGGTGATCAATTTCAAAATCATGCGTAATTAAGGTTTTTAAAAACGGAGATCAAACTATTAAGATCGCGCCTTTTTTTTGGGGGCTTCCCCGTAATTTTTGGGGGCCGCAAATGAGATTACAGAATAGGCCGGGGGGATGTGTTGGGGCGACGTCATGACTTTGGGGGTTTTGTATGGTTGCCATTGGCTGGGGAAAAAACACTTTACCTCGTTTTAAATAAAAGGTTTCCCCGTTTCAGCCTCATGGTCTCTTTACGTCTCATAAGGGTAGGACCTTGCGCTCTGCCTTTTGGCCAAAACCGCTCAGCCCAAAAAAGTCCCATTTCCGCACAAGAAAAAACCTCTAAATTAGCGTGATCCCCCTTCCCAAATTTTGTTAGGGTAAGGTTTGAAAAATTTTATTTATTTTGCCTAGAGAATTTTAAAGCAGCATCTACCGCTGTAAAATTTACAGGCCCGGGGGGAGGGGGGGGGGGGTTCCCCCCCCGGGCGAACACAAGACAAACTCTATCTATAAAAAAACACTGGATAAAAATTCACCAAGACTTTTGTTGGGAGAAAATTTTATTGGGGAAAATCTTTAATTTTTAACAAATTTTTCTATTTAAATATTTTTCCTGGGTATTTGGGCAGCCTGCTTATATTGGGTACAAAACCCTTTCCCAATAACGCGGTCTCTTTTTTTAGCTGCAAAAACTCCCTTTTTTTTAAACAGTATAATTTTTTAGATAGGTGTTTTTTTTAATTTACCCATTACACCTGTGACCCGGGGGGGAAAATTTTCCACCTTTCAGTTTAAAAAAACAATACAGCAATCTTGTAGTCACCCCAGGTTTTGTTTCCCAAAAAAACCGTGTATCGTACAAAAAAAATCACAGTTTTCGTGTTTTTTTTTACTTTTTCGGGACCAAACATTGTTTTTTTTGCCAGCCCCTTTCGTAAATCTTTAAACAGCAATTCTATATTCACCAAAAGGGGGAAAATTTTTAAAAGGGGGCAAAAAATACCGTTTATTATATCAAAAACATAACAGTTTTTCTGTTTTTTTTACTTTTGCAAAACCCAGCTTGTTTTATTGACGCAGCAACTACGTAAATCTTAAAACAGCAATTCTATATTCACCACAGGTGAATTGAAAGGTGCAAAAAATATCGGTTTTTTTATTTCCCAAAACCCTAAAAAGTTACGTGTTTTTGACTTTTGCGCACCAAACATTGTTCATTGACGCAGCATTAAAGTAAATCTTAAAAAAAGCAAACTATATTCCACCACAGGTTGGGGAATTTGAAAGGTGAAAAAAATACCGGGTTTTTTATATCAAAACTAACGTTAAGTGTTTTTTTTACTTTTTTTCACACCCACATTTTCATTGACGCAGCATCTTTCGGGAAATCGTAAAAAAGCAATTCTATATTCAAACCCCAGGTGGGAAAAAAAAGGTGCAAAAAAAAAACCGGTTTTATTTTATCAAAAAAATAAAAAGTTACCTGTTTTTTGATTTTTTTCACCCCCCGCAAATTTTTCATTGACGAAACATCTACATAAAATCTTTTAAAAAAGCAATTCTATATTCACCACAGGTGAAATTTTAAAGGTGCCAAAAAAAAAATTTTGTTTATTTTAAAACCAAAAAAATAAACGTTCCCTTTTTTTGAAAATTTTCACACCCCCATTTTTTCATTGGACCAGAAACTACGTAAATCTTAAAACAGCAAATTTTATATTCACCACAAAGGGGAATTGGGAAAAGGGGCAAAAAAAAAATCCCTTTTTTTTTATACCAAAACATAACAGTTACGTGTTTTTTGGGCTTTTGCGCACCCAGCTTTTTTAATTGACGCAGGGAAAACTACGTAGATCTTTAAAAAAGGGAATTCTATATTCACCACAGGGGAATTGAAAGGGGCAAAAAATCCCCTTTAAAAATACAAAACTAACAAATACGTTTTTTTTGGACCCTTTTGCCCGTCCCCAATTTTTTTGATTGACAACCCTTTCAGTTAAATTTGAATCCAGCCAAATTTTTTTTTGATTTTGAGGGATTTGAGAAAACCGTGATTTGGGCCCTCCCTTTTTAAAAAAGACTTTCCAAAAAATTTTCCCTAACCCTTTTCAAATTTTTAAAATTTCTGAACATTTTAGCGGAAAAAGCCCGGTGGTTAAACGAGCAAAGGGGGGGGGGAAACCATGGAAGGGAGAGGTACGAGAAGGGAAAGGGGTCCTTCCAGTGCTGGGGGCCAAACCCAAAAGAATGCCAGCGGGGTGTGTTTTTCAGGCCGTTCCCGGCCCGTCCCCTGCTGGGGTTCAGGGCCCGTGAAACTTCAGTAAAAAAAAAAGGGGTCACCAAACGTCCCTTTAGTGGTTAAAGCAACCTGCATCCAAGCAGTCTTACCCTCCTCGTCCTCCCATCCCCGACCCCAAATGTTCATCATAAACGTCATGTGGGGCATGCGGGTTTTTGGGGCTTTCTGCGGTTTCCCGGAATGGATAGTCAATGTTCCCCCGTTTTTAAAAAAATGGTGGTCAAAGACTCCCCTTTCCCCCGGCACCCTTTTAAAAAATTGGGGGGGCATGAAGGTTTTTGGGGCTCATTTCTGTGGCCCAGGACAGGTTTTTATCAATTTTCCCTTTTAAAAAAATTTGGGGGTTCAAAGACTCCTTTTTCCCCCGGGACTTTTTTAAACTGTGGGTCAGACAGGTTTTTAAAGGGCATTTTTGCTTTCAGGACAGATATTGTTAGGGGGCCGTTCAACCCAAAATGGTGGTTGAAAGAATCCTTTTTGCAGCACTTTTTAAAAACTGGGGGGCATGCAGGGTTTTGGGTCATTTCCCGCCCCTTCCCCGGACAGGGATAAATTTAATGCCCGTTCAAGTAACATGATGGGCAAAACAAACGCCTTTTTGGCACTTTTTTTAAAATTTTTTGGATGATGCCGGTTTAAGGGTCAAGCTGTGGGACAAGAAGGGTTTGAATGGTTTTTGGGCTTTTTTTCTGTACTTTTTTTTAACCAAGTGTTTTTTGCCTAAAATGTAGGGAAAAAATCCAATTTTACGTTTGTGGATGTTAATTTTAGCTTTCCAGCCCTTTTTTGGGGTGTAATAATGAAGGTGTTGTTGCTTCCATAACTTTAATGGTAATCGCTCATAATCGATGTACTATCGAAAAACCTTAGGGGTAGGGGTCTGATCTCGTAGCCAACGCAATCGTCAACAAATAAATGAACGGGAAGGGTGTTCTATGAAAAAAGGGGTCTGTGATTTTTCCGCAAGAAACCCTTACCACCCCACATACGTCGCACACACAGTCCCCCTGCTTATTTGTAAGGATTTGCTGGCCGCCAAAATGACAGGAAGCGCCGAAAATGGCACGTTTTAATAGATTATGCAAAATTTTTAAACCCAAAAATTATGCGTGACTAAAAAATTCCGTTAAACGTAAATACCTCCCGTTTCAACTTTGTCGAAAAAATCACTCAACACTTTTTAGGTTCATAAGCACCGCAGCAAAACCTTCCCTAATCAGTCAGTGGGCTTTTATGAGCCCCAGCGTGCGCCCGGACTTAATTGCGGTAGTCACAGAATCCCCCCGGTCTTTGATTGCTTCATCTCTGCACATGTCTGCGGCTATCCCCTTCTTCCTCCAATTCTTTGCCCCATGTAACGCCTTTTGCTCCAGAAATTATCAATAAAAAGCAATTTCGTTCACCAAGTACCCCAAGCTTCTCTTCTTCCAAAAGAATTTTTCCCTAAAATTTCTAAACGTTTTCCCTTCGTTAGAATCAAATGCCCACCTGTAAAATTTACACATTAAAAAGGTAAAAAATACCCTTTAAAAAATGAGGGAGGGGTGTAGTTGTATGTATCACACTTGAAAAAAAAGCAAAAGAAAAAATGTAAAAAATAAATAAAACTTCCCTAAATAAATTCTTAAACAAATGTCAGTTACCAAAAAATAACTAAATGCATCACTTAAAAAATAGCAAGTGCCACTTTTTTGGGAAACTGTGGGTCAAAACCCGGTTTGGGGTCATTTGTGTGGCCCAGGACAGGTATAGTCCCAAAGTCCAGTTTTAAATAAAAAGGGGGTTAAAAACTCCTTTTTTGGCATTTTTTTTTTAAATTGGGGGTATGCAGGTTTGGGGCTCATGCTAGGGGGCCCCGGAAGGTATAGTCCCAATGTTTAGTAAACTAAATGGTGGGTTCAAAAACTCCTTTTTCAGGCACTTTTTAAGTGTGGGGCAGAAGGGTTTTAAGGTCATGCTGTGGCCCCGACAGGTATAGTCAATGTCATTTTTATTTCTTTATTTTTTTTCACCCATATATTGATATTGGGAACGAAAATAAAAAAAATAAAAATGAATTTTTTGAATTCATTTTTATTTGTTTATTTTTTTAAACAATTATTGTTATTTATATACAATCTAAAAACTTCGTGATCTTATCATTTTATATCTGCCATGTACAGTTTGATTATAATTGCATTAGAAAACCCATAAGAGCGGTCGCTCGCTCTCCCCTTGGCCCAAAAAATCGCGCCCTTTTTTAAATTAGCCAATCACAAACAGAGCTCGCTCTGCATTCTTTTCTCATAGAATCTATGAGTAAGTAGTCCCCCCCGGTTGGCTAAAACAGGGCGAGCCCCTCTTCCCCCAACCCAATCACAGTACTAGAAATTTCCCATAGACAGTACTTTAGGGCGCCCTTTCTCGCACCCTTCTTGCTCCACTCAAAACGCGCACTACAAAGATTGGTGGATTCATACTGCCGCCTGTCTCAACCAATCTTCATCCTATCCCTTCTAGAGAAATTATTTACATAACTTTTCATTGCCCCGATCTGCCATAACTGCAATGGGGCAAAGTAGCTCGTGCTTGTTTTGGGCCGGGGTGCCAAGCCCCCCCTAGCCCACCCAATCAGCTCTTTTCTGATTTTTTTTTGTTTTTTAACTGTCCGCCTTTTCATTTTTGGTCAAACTACTCCCTAGGGTTTTAATGGTTCACTGTCGCTCCTATTCTGATTGGATGGTTTATGCCCCACCAATGGAAGCGTTACGAATTTTAATTATGCTTTCCCCGCAATTTTCTAATCCCCGTTCCTGATTTGCGCGGTCACAGCAAAAAAACGGTTGTTTGTGATTTTTATTGAAGTTGTTTTTTGAAGATTTGAGCTCTTTTTTAGATAATGTTTTCACCAATAAAAAAAAGATTTTTGGAATCATACTCCATGCCTCACGGAGCTAAAGCTGAGATGTATTATTTTGCGATCTTAAGATTTTTTTCCCTTTGTTTTTAAAAGATCAACTTTTAATCATTTAATCGTTTTTAGAAAAACTTTGATATTTTTTTTTATTTTAAATTTAAAAAATTTTATGCCAACTCATTTTTTGTATTGTACTGTTGTAACAGTCGACCTAGAGCACATTTTGCCCCATTCCATTACGTTCTAGCTTCACTTCGCCTCCTCAGGTAGACCACATTCAACGAGGTCTGCCTGTCGGAGCGGTGATGCGCCTCACTTTGCCGACCGGCAATCCTACATGCATCGGACTATTCGAATGTGGTCCGTCTCGCCCCAGAACGCCCACACCGCGCCCATTGCACGCCCCTTCATGTTAGGCGCAGCCGAAAGTGGCGAAGGTTGCGCCTAACACCGCATCCGACAGGGGATTCGAGATGGTGAGGCGCAGTTTTCGCCAGAAAACAGGCGCAACTCCCGATCATACATGTCGCCCTTAGTGTTTATTGCACATGTCTGGAAAGGGGAATTTCCTGTTTCCGGCATGCTGTGAATGTTTGTTTGGCTGCGCTCGTATACTGAGAAGATAAGTGTGATGATTCTGCTAATTTGTTCTAATGTGATTTACATGTCCTTCACCTGTATCATTCAATATATATATTGTGGGTTAGTTATATGTTATTGGACTGGTTCTTGCTGGAATATCTGATTTTTGCATTTATCTTGCTGTGGCTTGAACGGATCTCCGTGCATGACCGTATATGGATGGAGCTGGCCGCATTCTTACTGAGTTTGCCAGAAGGATTCAGGCATTGTTAAAAGCCAAAGGTGGATTTACAAAAAAACTAACAAAATAATAAGACTTAAACTTTAGATTTTTAGGAGCAAAAGAATAACAATGCAGTTACATGACAAGAATCTGCATACTGTAACTAAGCATATGCTACATAGTTGCAAGTCAAATTTCTATGAGATAGCCAGGATGATTGTCTATAAAATCATGGTAGTCTCATGTTCAAAGCTGTAGTGGATGGTGAGATGTGGAGTCTGAAAGACAAAAGTTCAAAATATTGCTCATCACTGTATATTTGTGTATTATATATTATTCTTGCCTTCATTTCTTGTTTATACTATAGCAGCATGACACAATATTTTCTTAAATAAATAGAGATGTATAGCATTCTTCATGAAGGTATAATAGTGGTGAGCTTGCACAGTATCACAACTGAGGTTGATTTACAGGTTTATTGAACTAAAGGTTGTTGTAGCAGCAAGTTGTAATTATTGTGTCAGTCTCTCAGAGGTTTAAGCTGTGTTCTTCTTAAAGAGTCTTTTATTCCTATGTTTGATGAAACACTGGCTTTGGGTTGTTTCTATAGGAAGGAATTCTGCCTCTCACTTCACACATTGAGTGACATTTATGTATGGGGCTGTGTCAGTATTCTGGTGTCCTTTCAGCCCAAAAACTTTTGCAGCCATGTTCATTAGATGTATGAGCAGGCGCACTCCAAAATGATGCGCATTTTGCGGTGCTTGTGGCACTTTGTAATGCGCCACAACCATATGTATTTATGACTGGAGAATGGAAAAACTAGGTGCATTACTGCTGGAATAGCCAGTCCAAGTTAAAAGTGGTCTAACTGAGAATGAGTTGTCATAGTGGATCTAGATTGCGGCAAATATATGGCCCGCAATACAACAGGTTCATACATTTTGGTGCATTCTACAATGCTTTAAAGAGAACCTGTCACATAGATTATGCCCCCCTTGCTGATGATAGCACAAGCTAGTGTCAGATATTCTGTTTCCACCGCTGTGTCCCTTATTCTCTAAGATGCAGTAGTTTTAGAGTATTTAATACTCAAATCTGCCGTTTTCAGGCAAAAAAGTCATGAAAAGAGTCTGTTTTTTATGCCCCACCCACCTGAGGCTAGCCCCGCCCACCTCACAACTGACTAACCTATTACTTACATAGGTAGAACCATTTGAATATCTGCCAGGCAGGCGAGGCTAGCCTTTGGTGGGCGGGGCTAACACCTGCTCATGAATAAGATTTGAGAATTAAATGCTCTAAAACTACAGCATCTTACAGAATAAGGGACACAGCGCTGGAAACAGCATGTCTGTCACTAGCTTGTGCTGTCTCAGCAAGGGGGGCATAACCTATGTAACATTTTCCCTTTAAAGCTATTTAGAACTGGCCTCTTTGCACCTAGATCATACATGTTGCCCATTGTCTTTTCATGCTATTATGTATTTACGTATTCCACGTGCCCCCAGCAATGACCTGATGCACTGGAGGGTGTACTGAGGCCCCTCTCTTCTCTCTTAAAGCTCTTTCTGAACTGTCTCCTCCTGCAGCTTTCTGGTCTTTCCCTCTTCCTTCACCCTTTACCAGTGTTCTGGTGACACCTACTGTCAGGAAGATGAATTTCCAGCTCCATTATAACATCACTCCCCCATGAATTGTTGATTGCTATCCCCACATATACGACCTGCAACACGTAATCTTTATATAAAGCTGGATATTTACCAAAGGTGGCTCTGGAAATGTCACATCTCAAACTTTTCATGACTGCTCGCTTCCTCATTTCCAGGTGCTCCCAAAATCTCTATAAACTCACTTCCATCCACAGGATTAGACGGTACCACTGTGGCAACAGGAGGTACCCACCCCTCACAACTGTCATCGGGTAGCCCCACTGAGGTTGGAGAAAGTCTTTCTTCCCCCAAAGCAGCAAGGTACAGGGCTGGTACAGGGCTGCAACATATTGTGATGAACTTAAGACACTGTAAGCCTGGGATTCCCACTTCCAATGCAACATCCCCAGTCTGTGAGCTGTCTGGTCCCTTATAATAACTTGATCCCTAGCACAAACATCGTCTGTTTGTTGGTCGCCAAGTTAGGACCCTCAGACCATTATCTGACATATGATCCAATTTGTGATGTATACATGATGATCCGTACCCTCTAGGGGTACGTTAGGTCAGCTGGATTCCATTTCACAAACACACCCTGTCCACGTGGACACGGGGAGGGCCAGTGTGGCACAACACTCACAACCTTGACCGACTGAGAGACCCCTTTCCACTATCAACAGTGAAACAAAGCTCTACCAGTGGTGTAGGCTGCCACCAGTTCCTCATAAAATATTATCCCAGTCTGTTAACAAGATTACATCGGGCCAGAAACCTGCCCTGGTAGCGTATAATGTAAAACTGAGAGCACGGATGTATGGATTTGTGGGTCGAGATTGAAGAGCAGCCTAAGATTAAATTGAATATTTAATTGCCTTAAGGGCACACTAGACAAGACACTACATACAGTACAGATATATAAAAGTCAAAAATGCAATTACAGGTGTCGGTTACAGTCAGAATAAAGCAGATACTGTAGGTAAAACGCCCTCTGTGTCGTAAGACTCCAATAGGTATGGCAATACTTGAGGCAAGGCAAGGCCTCAGCTAGGAATATAGGCAAGGCCCCAGGTGGGTACGTAAAAAATGCTCCAGGAAGGTTGTCAGGGCCCCAGATAGGTAAGTAGCAGGTGGAAAGGCCCAAGGTAGGTAGTTAGGCAAGGCTCCAGGTAAGTAGGTAGTCAGACAGACAGGACCACACATAGAAAAGTAGGCAGGAAAGGCCCCAAGTAAGTAGGGAGACAAGGCCCCATGTAGAAAGGAAGGGCCCCAAGTAGATAGGCAGGAACTCTAGGTAGGCAAATAGGCAAGGTCCCAGATTGGTAGGGTTTCCCCGGTTAGGTATGCCCCAGGTAGGTAGATAAAATACAAGAAAAAAGTATTTGCTCGCCATGCTGGGCAGTGTTTCCGCTCCATCCACTATATTGGGAAAGATCCAGGAATCCTGGCTGTCGGTAGTAGCCTGTATCAATATCTTAAATAAGAAGAAACAATATAAATCTGGTAATCCTTAAAATCCTTCTGCTATATTCAAAAACCTTATTAAAAACACAAAGCAAGGTGGTACCTTATGATACAGAGCAAGATGGATGGTCCCACGTTCTGGTTTACGCGTTTCAAGTCCAATAAGCTCACCTCTCCCCGTTCCTCCAATGATCGGCATGACGTCTTCTCCAGTGATGATTTGAGGTCTGGAAGGCCTTAGGCCTAAGGCTTACTATTCTGACTTGGAGAAGCAAAAGGACACTAGTTAAATAAGCAGCACAGACCAAGGGATCAAGTGCTTTTGTTCCCCGATCCCTGGAACATACCTCTGAGCAGGGCTGTCTTAACAACATTATGTGCACATGGGCATAGAAGTGTAGTGGGCCCTCTTCACATGCCTCTAGCCATATCCAAATGTGACACCACTTGAGGCTAGGCCTCTAACCACCGCCAAGCACACTCACATCATCATGCTGCTGACATCTTGTAGGAAGCCTGCAGCCTACAATAGTAATTTGAAGGACAGGGAGCGGATGGCTCCCTACTTCAACATGGTTTTTAACTGTTTGCACATTCTAAGGACCTACAAACAGTTAACCCAAACCCAGGGATCCAGGACATATGTTCTGTATTACCAGGACATATATTCACCCCTTAAGGGCCTCTATGCTTGTTGGGCCCCTGGGCAACTGCCTAGTGTGCCCAATGGAAAAGGTGGCCGTGCCTCTGAGCGCTCAAGACAGCAATCCTAAGTGTTCTGAGGTATGCTGCATTTTTGGGCCAGGCCACCTGTACAAGAAGACAAGTAGTAAAGAAAGACCGCCAGAAAAAAAATAAGAATCTAATGGAGATCAGACTTTAGACAGTAAAGAACTCTTCCTGCTCACATTTTAAAATCTAGTTAAAGGTTTACAGTGGCATGAAGATGCCTTTTCCTGTAGTCATTTATTACATCTGTTCCTTAACCAGTCCCTGACCAGGCTGTTTACCCCCTTCCTGATCATTCCTGATACATTTTTTTTCTATATATTTTAGCCACAGCTACAGGGGAAATACACCCCATTAAGTCACTGCAGAGCGAATCTGGGTCTGATAAAACCTAGCAGTTCATGCAGTTACTGACGTTCATGTGATCAGGAGGTCCGTGCAGAGCTAGATGTGGACTGCCCGGACATTTATTATCAGAGAGAAGTCAGTATCTAGTTAATGGAGCTTAGTTAAAAAGCAGCCAAACAGCAAGGACTCAAGAATATTAGTATGTATGCATCACCTATAATTACTGACTTGCAGATAATATTTAAGCTTACAAATGGATAATTGAATAATACAGTCAATAAATCCATTAATTAGGAACCAATCTCATTCCTTATGTGACCCTCACTGCTACCAGCAGTCTGATGCTTCTGCCCTAAACTAAAGCAGGTGGCAGAGCTTACATTATGAATCTTGCAGTGCATGACCAGAAGTTCCAGAGAAGAATTCAGTATGTTCATGAGCTGCCCCTTACCTTCCCTACCCACTGATGATTGACAGTTCACCGTTCTTCCTGCATGCTACGCAATTCGTTAGTTCTGCTAAACTGCTTTAGATTAGGGCATAATGAACTTGACAGATTCCCTTCAATATTTATGATCATATTTTATATGGAAATATATGGAAAAAAGGTTACTTTTTAATATTTCTTTACACCCACACAGTATATGTTATTATTGGAAATATTCCTTTCCTTTTCAATTAACGGACATTGCAGACACGGAAGGGGTTGCAGGATTTACTTGTGTTATATCAAAGTGTGTGCATAGGGGATTCAAAGTGGAAAAGCAGAGTTTTGACACACAAAAGTATGTTTAACTTAGAGGTGTAACAGTAAGTGAACTTATTAAGGTGCAGGCTGAGATGGCATGAAAGAATCTGTGTTCAGGTATAAGCTAGTTTTTTTGCAACTGCAGAGTATATAAAATGCAATAATAAGACTTACTTTAATAAAGAATCGAACATTTTCCATATAGAAGGCAAAACTTATATAAGTAATGAAACGCTAGATTTTTAAGTAGCATTTGACAGTAGAAAGTATAGCTTCATGAAAACTAACACTGTTCATAAAATGCTCCCATCAACTGACATATGTAGAAGCCAGACATCACATCACCATGCCAAGTGCCTACATAAATAACGTAAGAAGTGGTTGCTTGACAGACACTTTTGTGCAAAGTTGCTTTGTATCTTCAGGGTAACTGTCACTTCTATGGTAAACAAGTCAGTAAAGTGCATATTTTGTATGAGCTGGAACACAACACAATATGGCATGTCCATTTGGCAGTCTCTCTCAGCACTGCAATACTCATTAAATCTTCGCTGTGTTCAGTAATATTCCAGAGCTGCGAAGCATACATTCATCTTGTCTAAGTAACACCTAATGTCTGACTTACATTTTATAAAAGTAACTACTGAACTAGTCTCTTATCATAAAGTTTACAAATAACTTTGCATCTTTAAAAAAAAAAAAAGAAAAATACATAGAGGATCTTGTAGCATTTTTTCAATCCCCCAACTCTTCTCATGAATGCCATTCTTAATCTTTCAATAAAATAACTTTAATAATGAACCTCATTGTAAAGCAGAAAGACAAGTCTACATGTGAAAGCTCAGTTTTTGTAGAGAACCAAATACAGAAATGTTGTTCCCTAAAGACAAATTAAGCACGTGTCTACTTAGGGCCTTTTCATAAAACTTATGACCTCTAACTGAAAAGGCACGTTTTCAATACAGTCCTGTACTGGAAGTCCTAGATTATCTGTACATTTTGTAGTATGGTACACCTATAAGGAGGTAAACGTCGCCTTTTGTCCTAACTCAGGTAGCAAAAGGACTGTATGTTTGTTTTAACCTTTGGGTATTATACAGGTAATCATGTGTATAAAGTGGTATATTATGTACTGCTGAACTTGTACTTTATTGCATACTGGTTTAATGTAACCTACTGAGTCGAGTTTATAACTGTATAATTGTATTCACTTTGACAACTATACGTGGCAGCATAAAGGTAAAGCTTAAAAAAAGAAACAATTTGGAGACAGTGCAGATACGCTGTGGTCTTAACCACTAGCTATGCCCCTGGAACAGTCTTCCGGCTGCCGTAAATTTATGGCGCTTAGATTGTGCTGGCTCAGAAGTTGTGCCTGAATCATCTGCAGGGGTTTGTGAGCTTGTGAATATATAGTGGCAATTGTGTCAATAAATAACTCATATTTTATATTTTTCCAGTATGTAATTTTTTTGCCCAAATGTACTGGGGAGCAGAGGGTTTCAGTATTTTATGCTGGACACCTAAAAAAACCAATCGAATAGTAGTGGCAAGCATGATGCACCACACGTATATGCATAAATCACACCCTTTTGTATCACCATATCTATATGTAATTATAATACCAGCAATCGCCTCCCTCAAATTTTTGCATTTGTACAATCTCCTCATGTATTATACTGTTGCTTTTCTCAAGATTTATTTATACCCAGGACTGTATCCAGAACAAGGGGGCATCCTCTATGCCTAGAATAAAGAAAGTTTCTACATAAACATAGACATGGATTCTTTTCTGTAAGAGCAGTGAGACTGTGGAACTCTCTGCCAGAGGAACTGTCAGGGACACACAGAGTGACAGACAAGTGAGGCCCTGACACTGGTCCCAGCCTCTGTCCCTGCCTTTTGGGGAACCCGAATCCTTAATAGGTCGGCCCCAACCAGATGACTGATAACTGCTCTGAGCCAAGTGAGAGCACAGACAAAGACAAACAAATACAGAACAAGTAAGCGTAGTTGGGCAGGCTAAGTTAGCAACAAACGGAAAGTGCAGTACAAAATCATGAGACAAAGAATAACCGGGATCCAAGCAGAAGTCAGAATAGCACAGAAAGTCCAAAGAGAATAAAGGCGAACTACAGGGAAAGGAACCAATATAGCAGGAACAGGTGACAGGTAAAGGCATCCTTAAATAGAGAACCAGCAAACACAGAACAGAGGTGATTGGCGGAAAGAACACAAAACCAGATAGAGAAACAAGACTGTCAATCAAGAGGAACACAGGTTAACTAAAAAGGTGCTGGAGGATTCCTGGCAACGGCATTGGCCAGGAATCAATTAACATACAGGGGAGGAAGACACAATTCACACTAGTGAATACAAATCCAAACATCAGTTAAGAAACCAGGGATTACATCGCAACGGCCATGGCCGGTGACCCAAGCTCAAAGTTGGGGGTCTGACGGGCACAATCATGACAGTACCCCTCTCCCCCTTAGGAGGGGCCACCGGACACTCAACAGATCCTCTTGGTTTAGTATGATGGGCTTGATAAATTTTTCCCTTTACAGGCTTAGGCGCACATTTTGCTAAACGGACTTGAAAACGGAGGTATTTTGGTCTGGGTCGGCGGTTTTTATTGATTTATTTTAGTTGGGCTTTTTTTTAGAGTCTAATGACTCCTAGCCCAGACTGTGCACAGTTGGTTAATGGCAGATTCTATCTTAGTTTCACAACCTACAGCGGTGGAATACCTGAGGTGGAAATCATCGTCACAGCAAAAGGGGGACAGCTCAGAAGGAGCAGAACTCTGTGAGCTAGTAGTTGAGGATACTAAATCTGAAATCAAAGTGGTGACAACTACTCCCGGAGAAAGAATATTTTCAGGTTCCTTAATAGAGAGATGCATAGATTCTCGCTCCAGGGCAGACAAGTTGAGCTTTGCCCCCGAAGTGAGGTCTGTAGTGCAATCATCAGGTCAGTGTGGAGGCAGATGTTCCGCAACGTCCCCATCAGAGACGTCAGAATTAAATTCTGAAATATCGTGAGTACAAATTATCGCACACACCAAGAGATGCACCACCTTCGAATGAGCACCACACGAGTCATCCCATTTGATCAGCTCGGTAGTTCTCCAGTGGAACACAGGATTATGGAGGCAGAGCCAGGACAACCCAAGAATAATATCCACAGAAAGTTTCTCCATGACAAAAAATGAAAGTTTTTCAGTATGCGAATTCCCAACATTCAAAGTGATCTCTGCAGTGCGAAATTTTATTCTTCCTCCTGAAACTCAAAACGGAGAAAACACAGAGGAACAAGTTCCAAACCCAAGGCTTTAGCAACGACCCTACTGATGAAATTAGCAGTAGCACCTGAGTCAGCAAAAGTCTCGGAACTAGAAACCAAGGTTACGGGCAAAACAAACTTGTTGTTTGAGTTAGGAGGTACCTGTACATGTGAATTACCTTCCTGGAAATTGTGCAGGCATTCGGTGATTCCTTGGGGTGACTTGGGCCCAATAGGACAGTCTCTCAAGAAATGGTCTGGCTTCCTACAATATAGTCACAAGTTGTTCTCCAACCGGTGTCTCCTCCTGGTGGCAGCAGATGTAAAACCATGGGTTCTTCTCCAGAAGACTGAGGGAAATGGAGATGGGAGAGAAGAACTCTCAAAGAAGGTAGAAGGAGGTTTTGCCGGAAAGCCTGACTTGAGCTGAACAGTCAAACCCCCTTGCTTTTCCCTGCGCCTCTCCCTTAGTCTTCTGTCAATAGTCACGGCTAAAGTCATAAAGTCACTCAGGGAATAGGGGGATGGATGGCTGACCATAGCATCCTTTATGGCATTAGACAGCCCTTGTCTGAAAAGGGTCTTCAGAGGTTGGTCAAACCACCATTGACGGAACTCGGAACAGTAGTCTTCGCTGAGTGGTTGCCCTGCTGAATAGATAACAAAAGGGTCTCTACCCAGGCCACACGGTTGGGATCATCAAAAACCTGTTCTTAAGCCAGAAAAAATCTGTCCACTGTTCTCCACTCAAGGGCTTCAGAGGTTATAGCTAATGCCCAATCCTGAGGTGGACCCTGGAGGAGGGACACGACCACTGCTACCTTTTCAGTCTCGGTGGGGAAAGAGTTAAAGTGAAAAAATAAACAACAGGATTCTCGGGGGGTATGAAATCTGTCAGGATTTCCATCAAATCGATCTGGAAGAAGCATATTCGATCTATGATGGGCGCTAGAATAAAAAAAAACAGAGGCAGGTAGGGGCACCGACGGGGCGGCTGATACGGGGTTGTTATGGCATCCAGACGCTGTGAGAATTGATTTATGAGCCACGACATGCCCTGAAATTGCGCTGTCAACTCATCCAGATGGTCAGTGACTAGAGATGGGCGAATTTCCCGAAATTCGGTTCGTTCACTTCGCCGGATTTCTCGGCAAAAAATAACTTCGTTCCGAATTACTTCGGGACGAATCACGTTAAAAAACAGCTATTTCCAGGCTGCACAGAGCCTACAGGGTGCTGTAGAACGTTGTGCCATGCTTAAATATGCAGAGGGAGCTTGGTTTGGTCTTCATACAATGTTGTGTTTTAGTATGACACGCACATGACTGCCGCCGCTCTTAGAATCGCTTCACTATAAAATTCCCTGGGCACTTAAGAGGGCAAAACTGACCAAAAAACATGATAAAGTCATGGCAGCGACAGCTGGAAAAAAACAAGCTGAGGGCTCAGGTGGCAACATCAGTGACAGAGTGTGGAGGTGACGGCGGCAGCCACAGCAGCATGAGGTCAGACAGTGGCACAATGATATTCTGGAGGTGGCAAAAACAGGAGTAGGCCACAGAGTGGCACAATGACACAGTGTGTAGGTCACGGCATCAGCCACAGCAGCAGCATGAGGTCAGACAGTGGCACAATGACAGTGTGTAGGTCACGGCAGCAGCCACAGCAGCAGCATGAGGTCAGACAGTGGCACAATGACACAGTGTGTAGGTCACGGCAGCAGCAGCATGAGGTCAGACAGTGGCACAATGACATTCTGGAGGTGGCAAAAACAGGAGTAGGCCACAGAGTGGAACAATGACACTGTGTGTAGGTCACGGCAGCAGCCATAGCAGCAGCATGAGGTCAGACAGTGGCACAATGACACAGTGTGTAGGTCACGGCAGCAGCCACATCAGCAGCATGAGGTCAGACAGTGACACAATGACACAGTGTGTAGGTCACGGCAGCAGCCACAGCAGCAGCATGAGGTCAGACAGTGGCACAATGACAGAGTATGTAGGTCACGGCATCAGCCACAGCAGCAGCATGAGGTCAGACAGTGGCACAATGACAGTGTGTAGGTCACGGCAGCAGCCACAGCAGCAGCATGAGGTCAGACAGTGGCACAATGACAGAGTGTGTAGGTCACGGCATCAGCCACAGCAGCAGCATGAGGTCAGACAGTGGCACAATGACAGTGTGTAGGTCACGGCAGCAGCCACAGCAGCAGCATGAGGTCAGACAGTGGCACAATGACATTCTGGAGGTGGCAAAAACAGGAATAGGCCACAGAGTGGCACAATGACACAGTGTGTAGGTCACGGCATCAGCCATAGCAGCAGCATGAGGTCAGACAGTGGCATAATGACAAAGTGTGCAGGTCCCGGCAGCAGCAGCATGAGGTCAGACAGTGGCACAATGACATTCTGGAAGTGGCAAAAACAGGAGTAGGCCACAGAGTGGAATAATGACACAGTGTGTAGGTCACGGCGGGCACCCCAAAAGCGGGAAAACCCATGAGGTCAACATTGGCACAATGACACAGTTTTGCAGGCCCACGGCAGCGCCAAAAAAAGCGCAATGAGGTCAGAAAAGGGGCAAAATTTAAAAAGTTGAAAGGCCCACGTCAAGCAGAAAGAAATGGGGTCAGACAGTGGCACAATGACTTTTCTGAAGGGGCCCAAAAACAGGAGTGGGCCCAAACAGAGTGGGATAATGACACGGGTGTGTAGGTAACGGCAGCAGCCACAGCAGCGGCTTTTTTAGGGTCAGACGTGGCCCCAAGGGATACAGTGTGTAGGTCAGGGCCCGCACCCCACAAAGCGGGCACAGAGGTCAGACAGGGGCACAATGACATTCTGGGGGGTGGCAAAAAACAGGAGTAGGCCACAGAGGGGGACAATAAACCCCGTGTTGGGGTCAGGGGCAGCGGCAGAATGGGGTCAGACAGGGCACAATGACATTCTGGGGGGGGTGGAAAAAACGGGATAGGCCCAGGGGGGGAAAATTTGGACAAAGTGTGTAGGTCAGGAAACACCCACAGCAGCAGCGTGAGGTCGACAGGGGCCCAACAAGACACAGTGTGTGGGTCACGGCAGCGGGCCACAGCGGGCAGCTGAGGTCGGGCCCAGCGGCCAATGCCCAGAGTTGGAGGCCCACGGCATCAGCCAAGCTCCCCAATTGAGGTCGGGGACAGTGGCACAATGAAAAGTGTGTAGGTCCGGCCCAGGCCACAGCAGAGCTGAGGTCAGACGGGGTGGAAAAATGCCCATTCGGGAAGGTGGAAAAAACGGGAAAAGGGAAAAAGAGGGCCCACAATGACAGAGGGGGTGTAGGTCAGGGGGCATCAGCCAAAACCCAGCACATGAGGTCAGACATGGAAAATTTGCCCACAGTGGGCGGGTCCGCCGGGGCAGCAGCATGGGGCGGGACAGGGGCACAATGACTTTTGGAGGGGGCAAAAAACGGGAGTAACCACAGAGGGGGACAATGACCCAGTTTTTGTGGGTCCCCAGCACAGCCACAGCAGCAGATGAGGCCCAGACAGGGGGCCACAAGGGACACAGTTTGTGGGTTTCCGGCAGCAGCCACAGCAGCAGAAATGAGGTCAGACAGTGGCCCCAAATGACAGAGTGTGTAGGTCAGGGCCCATCAGCCACAGCAGCAGCATGAGGTCAAAACAGAGGCCAATGACATTGTTTAGGTCCCGGCAGCAGCCAAAAGAAAGATGCATTGAGGGTCAGACAGTGGAAACAATGACATTCTGGAGGGGGAAAAAACAGGAAATGGGCCCAAAACAGAGGGGGAAAACAATGAAAAGGGGTTTGTGGGTCACGGCACCCAGCCACAGCAGCAGCAGGGGGCCCGGACGGGGCCCAAAATTTTGGACACAGTGTGCGGGTTTCAGGGCAAGCAGCGCAATGAGGTCAGACAGGGGACAATGACTTTTGGGAGGTGGAAAAAAACGGGGTTTTGGGGCCACAGAGGGACAATGACACAGTGTGTGGGTCACGGCTGCAGCCACGCAGCGATGAGGTCAGACAGTGGCACAATGACAGAGTGTGGAGGGGGGGTGGCAATACCAGCCCCCGGGGAAAAGGAGGGTTGGGGGCCCAGATGGAGAAACTGTCAGCAGATGGTTTGGCTTCAGGGGGGTGGCGCATCAGAATAGTGTTGAGGCAGGTTTTAAACCCAGACCCCTTTCTCACGGGGGGGGTGAGGCGTCAGGGGTGATGTATTTGACCCCAAAGGGCTTTGGTGTGTGGAAATGGGGGCCCCAAATTTCCACCCCCTGATTCATCTTGACAAAGGCCCGTCGTTCCACATTTCCCGTGGGACAAGGGGGTTTTCCCCTTTGGGGTAACAAAGGCCCCCCGCCACACTGAACCCCCTTCGTGCCACACTATTGGCCGGGCAGGACGTTTCCCCCCACTGCAAAATGGGGAAAGTTCCCGGTACACACCCATTTTTTGGTCCCCAGTAGTCCAGCGGATTTTTCAAAATGGGGTGGCAGAGTGCTGTCCAAGTGGGCCCACCCCCTTTTGGTTCGGGGTCGCTTTTGGTCGCTGCGGGCTGCTGCTGTTTCCCGGGCTGCTGGCGAATACGTTCCTCACTAGGGGGGTGAAGAAAGCGGGTCATCAGTGCCCCTTTAAAATTTGGGTTGTGTCAAAGGGAGCTGGTATTTTGCCCCGCCCCCCCCCCCCCCTTTCCCCCCCGCACCCGGGGCCCAGTATTCGTAAAGCGCTGAAAAACCCCCCCCGGTCCGACCTGTCAGAGGAGGGACGATCCCGAAAATAGGCGGGGCCAAACTGACTATGGGGGGAATTTCCCTATAGTATTTTGGGGTTTTTCCTCCCTCCAAAACTGGGAAAAAAGGGTCCCATTTTGGACCCGGGAACGAGGATCCAATAGGGTGGAGAGCCGAAGTCATCCCCCTGCCGGATGCTGACCCATTTGGCTGTCATAGCCAGGAAAAAAACAGGCATGCTGCGGGGGCCCTCTTTCCAAGTGACTCCGAGGGGGCTCCCTGCCCCCCTCTCCACTGTATACTGCCCCGGTGATGGGGTCATCTGCCTTGTCTTTTCCCCCTCCCCCCCTAGTTCCCGGGTGCTCCTTTCTCCTCCTCTTTTTTGGGCACCTAGGGAGAAAATTTCCACTCATTTCACCAGGGCAAAAATTTTGCTCTAATGTCCTCCCCCTCCCCCTCCCTTTTTGTTTTCCCCCCTGGGGTCTGTGGCCGCGGGGGAATTATCGCCCCCGTCCTTTTCCCGTCCCCCGCCCAACAGGGTTTTTCACACTGTTTCCAGGACAGAAGCAGTGGAATGACGGGTTTTTCCCCGTAGGGCCTGGCGACGCAAATAACTTTTGGGCCCCCTCGAATGGGGCCCCAAAAAAACGGGAGGTGTTCACGCCGGGGCTGCCACTGGGTTTACATCAAAATTTTTCACAGGGGAGTAAATCCCGTCCACCTTGATCATCAAAAAATGTTTTAAAGGCCTTTCTCTGTTTTTAAAGTTTAGTTCCAACATTTGCAAAGGTGGAAATTTTCCCAAAGGGTGGAAAAAAAACGCATAAACAGAGTTTTGGGTTTGGGGGGGGGCCGTTCTTTCCGTGCAAAATCGAGGAGGGGGTTCCTTGGGTTTGTTTGGGAAAGGATGAAGGCAATTTCACAGTTTTCCCGGGCCCTTTTCAAATTTTTGAAGATCGGTGGAAGCTTCAGGAAACCCTTTTACAAAACCTTTTTACTGCGCCAAAGCAGGGCGCATGGGGCCTCCCCCCTTTGGTTTCAGCCCCGGGGCACCTTTTTCCTTCCCCTTGTCCGTCACCAAAGGGTTTCCGATTTGCATTTTGGCCCCGGAGAAAAGAAAACCACACATCCAAAATTTTTTGTTTCATGATGTGGAGGGAGTTTTTCCCCTGTGTGGAAATTCGTTCGCCCAGGCAAAAAGGTGTAGAACTCGTGACAAACCCTGCTGCCCCAAACTGTGGTATGATTGGGGGCAGTACTTGTGGAGGCTGAATGGTGGTGGTGGGAGGAGAAAAGGGGGCGGGCATTTTGGGCAGGAGCCCGCATTTGAAACGTGGAGGAGGAAAGCCCGGGGCTCCTGTCCCAAGTTGGGGTTGGTGTGGCCCGGGCCAAAGCACTATTCACCCCAGTGGGGCCCTAAAAAAACATTTTACTGGGCCTTGGGCCGAGTTACAGCTTTCCCGATGTCCCCGCTGCCCGTGCACCTTGGAACAAAAACCCATAACTCAAGGGCTTTGGGCCCCCCCTTCTGTTCTACATATTTTTTGAAATGCTTCGGGACTGCCTTTTTGGAAAAGAAATTTCTGCTTGGAATCTCCCTCTCCGGGGTTGGCCAAGCCATTAAATTTTGAAAAGGTGCCCGAGTCCACCATTTGGAAAGGAGGGGGGCTGCAAACAAACCAAAAACTTTGGGCAGGGGGTTTCGGTCAAACTTCTGCCCCTTAGGATGTTGGAAAGCCCTACTGTTTTTCCCCTTTCAAAACGCCTCGCTAACACTGTGGGCCATGATTGCGAGGACAGGAGCATCTGGACCGGGGAATGAAAGTCAAAAAAGGGAAAAAGCTCCCTTCTGCAAGGGGGGTGGGGCCTTGATGCTTTCAATTTGGGATGCGTCCACTGGGGACTGCTGTGCTGTTGCTGGGGGCGGCAGGAAAGGACCCACTGAGCCCTTTTTTTCCCCGGCCCCATGGTGACGCTGCATGTGTTGACGCAGGGGGGTGGTGGGAACGTTGCTTCCCTTTCCACCTTCACTTTTTTCCCCTTTTAAAATTTTTTACATATTTTCCCATATTTTTGGGTCCTTTCCCGGGGTCCCTTTGCAAAACTGCCACACCGGCCCAGTATCGGATTTTTCCCAACCCAAAAGCTCCGCCCCTGAGTGACTACTGCCGCCCCCCCCGCCTTGCTGAGCCCCCGTGCGCTTTTCTTTTTTGGACCTGCGAAGCGGGTTTTTTTCCCCCCGGCCGCTTGGATCCCCACCTTTACCCCTGCTGCTACACTGCTGAATCACGGCCCACAAAGACCCACTTGCTGGCTGCGCCGGGGGCCGATCGCAAGCCCGAACCCCCCTTTCTCCCGAAATGAAAGAAGCCCCCCCCACGCCTCCCCCCCAAGTGCGGTCGGGGACATCCATTTTTTTTGTGTTTCATCGTTTTTCCCCGCTGGGCCCCCCATCCCCCGGTTCCCTTGGGATGCCGAGGTGACCCCCCACAAAATGACCTCCCATTTCCACTCTTTAACATCTTACTTTTTTCCGCCTACTGCAAGAAGCAAAAGGGGGTTTAAAGGGCCCCCCAAGGGACTGCTGAAATGCCCCCCCTCAAATTTTTACATCCCCGCTATATTTGTGGCGGGTGAGGGCCCGACCCATAGAAAAATCCTGGCTGAGGGAACTGGGTGGGGCGGGGGGTTGGACAGGTGAGGGCCCCTGACCCCCTCCCCGGGCCATGCCAAATTTAAAGGGGTTTGGGGGCTGACCCTTCCCCCAAACCCCAAAACTTGGGGTGGGGTTGTCAGATTTTCCCGGGGGGAAGTGGATGACCTAGTCAACCAATCAAAAACCCCCTTTGGGGTTTCTAGTCAGCAACCCCGGCCCCTAGATGAAGCGGCAGTTGTGGGCTCAAACCGGGGTGACCCCCGCTGCGTTTTCCCCTTCTGTTTCTGGGGACCCGGGGGGGGTTCCAGGAATGTTTTTTCCACTGCCACTGGGAGGTGCAGAGCCTGGGCCCCCCTCTCTTCTGCATACTGTTTTTTTCTAAAAATGTACAGACACTGTTTTTTATGAAGATATCGTATATATTAAAAATACACCCCTATGGGGCCGTTTTAAAAAATCTGTGTTTTTTATGAATGTAAAAAGGGTTAAAATTAAACCTTTGGGAAAAGAATTTTTGCTACAGAAAATTTTTTCTGGGCGGGGAAAAACAAAGTTTTTTTACTGAGTGCAAAAATGCAGAAAAAAAAACCTTTTTTTTAACCCTTGGGTGTAAATTGCGCCAAAGAATTGAGCCCCCACAAACTACCCAGCTTTTTTAGCTTTTACAATGCGGTGTTTTTTTTGCCCACACAACAAGGGGATAAAATTTTAATTAAAACCTTTTTCTTGTGAATTAGGCTACAGGGGAAAAATGTATATATTTTGGCGGTGAAAAAAGTGGTTTTTTTGGGGTTTACCACACTGAATAACAACGCTTAATTAACCCCTGGATGTGAATTGCACCAAAGAATTTAGCCCCACAAATACTTGCTTTGTAGCGTGTTATAATGCGGTGGTTTTTTACGGCCCCACAAAAGAGATAAAATTGTAATTAAAACCTTTTCTTGTGAATTAGGGGTACAGGAAAAAATTTTTATATTTTGGGGGGGTGAAAAAGGGGGGGTTTCTTGGGGTCAACCCCAGCTGAAAAACAACGCTTAATTTTAAACCCCGGGTGTAAATTGTGCCCAAAAAAAATTAGCAAGGGCCCCAAATGAAGTGGTATTTTTTATTGTAACAACGCCCGTTTCTTTAAATGAATAAACAGGAAATGGTTTGGGTCCCCCTTTTGGGTATTTTTAATGTGCCCGTGAAAATAGGATTTAAATGTTAAAGCCCCGGGGCCCGGGGGACGCACATGGATTTTAGATCCCCAAAACCCCCCAAAAAAACAGAAATAGAAACCCTTAAAAAAGCAGTTCTGGGGGACAAGCGGGGAACCCCAAAAAACGCTGTATAAAAAAACAGTTTTTTCAGTAAAAATCAGCCGCAGGCCAGCCCTTCCCTGATCAGTACAATGAGGGCGGTTGGGGCCCCCCCGCGTCCCCGCCCCGGAAAATTATTTTAAAGGGGGTGACGTTCCCGAATCCCGCCCGGGCTCTGATTTGGGTTCTCTCTTTACATGTAAAGCAGGCTAAGCCCTTTTCCTCCCCGAGGGTTTTTTGCCCCCCGTAACGCCATGTGCTCGCGCCATTTTATCAATGAAAAAACACATTTGTTTCCCCCCGAATTTCCCCAAACTTCGACTTTGTTCAGAACCAAGTTTTCCCGAAAAATTTTTAAAAAAATTCCACTTCGTTAGAATCAATTCGCCTCTCTAAACATTTCCCCAAAAAGTCGGTGCTTTATAATGAACCCCTGGGGGAAATTGTTGGAAAAAGGGCCCGAAAAAAAGTCAGGGGGCTGTCCCGGACACACACAAAAGAAAACAGACAAGGAAGCCCCTTTCACTGGGCCCCCCGGCCCCTGTCCCTGCCTTTTGAGGGAACCCCACTCCTTAATTTTGGGGCGGCCCCAACCAGATGACTGATAACTGCTGTGAGCCAAGTGAGAACACAGACAAAGACAAACAAACACAGAACAAGCAAGTGTAGTCAGGCAGGCCAAGTTAGCAACAAACGGAGAGCACAGTCCAAAATCATGAGACAAAGCATAACCGGGATCCAAGCAGAAGTCAGAATAGCACAGAAAGTCCAAAGAGAATAAAGGCAAACTAAAGGGAAAGGAACCAATATAGCAGGAACAGGTGACAGGTAAAGGCATCCTTAAATAGAGAACCAGCGAACACAGAACAGAGGTGATTGGTGGAAAGAACACAAAACCAGATAGGGAAACAAGACTGTCAATCAAGAGGAACACAGCTTAACTAAAAAGGAGCTGGAGGCCAGGAATCAATTAACATACAGGAGAGGAAGACACAATTCACACTAGTGAGTACAAATCCAAACATCACGTAAGAAACTAGGGATTACGTCGCAATGGCCGTGGCCGGCGACCCGAACTCAAAGTTGGGGGTCTGTCATGACAGGAACTTGTTATGGGGAATTCAATGACAGAGCTAAATAAGGGTCTGGATGCATTTCTAGAGCGTAACAGTACAACAATTTATAGTGACTAGGTGTAATGGATGGCGCTGCAGCCCGTGGGGCAGGCTGCGGTCACGTCCATCTCCCTGCCCGCTCCCCAGCTCCGGGGGCGAGCGGCTCCGTGGTCTGGGTATCGGGCCATGGGCGCACTCGTCCCCCGGAGCACCATCCCTTACCTCGCCGAGCTCCTGCTGTGCTTCGGGCGCGTGCTCCTACTGCCAGCCGGATGCACGCATGTTCGCCCCCTAGCGGGCGCACGCGGTACTGCAGCTCAATTTAAAGGGACAGCGCGCCGGTGATTGGTCTCACCGGGCGCTGACCCTATTTAAGCACTGCCTCTTCCTTATCACACTGCTGGATCTTTAGTGCCTCATAGCCTATTGAGAAATCGTTCCTTGTGCCGTGATTGTCTCTTCCGTGTACCGTATTGTTCAGCTTCCGTCCTTCGACCACGGACCTCTATCGCCTGTCCTAACCTTCTGCCTGTCCCCGACTATGACTCTGCCTTATGATTTTGTACCACACTTACCCTTAGCTGCCACCGCAAGCAGCTCCCGCCAGGGAAGCGACCTGGTAGTTTCCCGCCACAGCAAGTCCATCCCGCTTTGTGGCGGGCTCTGGTGAAAACCGGGTCCTACTTAGACTCCACTCCCTGGTGTGGGCTTCTACCATCACTTACGGTGGTCCAGAAGATCCACTAATGCCTCCCGTTACACTAGGATTCTGGAGAAAGATCGTTGATCCAGGGATTTATTCCGATTACCAGATTGGAATCGGGAAATAATTTTTTACCTAAAATGAGAACAATTGGCTTCTACCTCATCGGGTTTTGCCTTCCTCTGGATCAAAACTTTTGCAAAATAGGCTGAACTGGATGGACGTCTGTCTTTTTGTGGCCTTACAAACTATGTAACTATGTAACAGGTATCAATTCAATGTGCAGTTTTTTATCATCTAAGTGTCCCAGTAGTGGAGGGGCGTGTGAGCTACTGCTCAGCAATTACCTGCACTTGTTTACCTTTCCCAAGAAACACAGGGGCTTGTGTCGCCTCCTACTGGGTTCAATCTTTAGTCTAGCCATTGAGCTGTAAGTATGGCCTTGTTGTGTTTTTGAGTAAATAATGTCTCATTTTTCTGTGATTTTTCTAAACAATATTTATGCATCGCTTTAATCTGATAGCCACAACTTTTTGTTCTCCCAAATACGAAATGGTGTAAGGGCTTTTTTTTTGCCGGACGATCTGACATTTACATTTATACCACACTGGTGTTTATATGACTTTTTGAATGCTTTTTACTCCATTTTATGTGCTGCAGGATTAACAAATATAGCAATATTGCCATTGTTTTTTGGGGTTTTTTATGGTGTTCTTTATGTGTGTTAAATAGCATGACAGATTTATAGGCTAGGTTGTTATGTACGTGGTGATACCAAATATATGTACTTTAATTTTTGGGGGGACAATTGATGTTTGAAATGGGAAAAGGGTGGTATATATGTTTTATTTTTTTGTGTTTTATTGTTTGTCTGGTTTTCCCTTTTTTTTTTTTTTTTTTTTACATTTTTTTTTAATTGAACCAATAAGGGAATTGACTCAGTGATCTTTTGATCACTGGTACAATACATAGCAGTACAGCTATGCATTGTACTGGTCAGTCACTATCCCAGGCCGTGTCCTCAGGGCACAGCTAGGCATTGTGACATCACAGGCAATCTGGAAGACTAACAATGGCTTCTGTGTTGTAATGGAAGGCATTGGCACACTGTGATTGCACTGTGAGTACAAAAGCAAACATAGGGAGCACCCTTCTGCTGCCTTTTCTTTAGTTGCCATGGTCAGGGCCGTCTCTTCCATTGGGCAAGGTAGGTGGTTGCCTGGGGGCCCCACAAGCTCAGGGGGCCCCCTCTGGTAGCTGTCTGCCCTGCACAATGGAAGAGACGGCAGTGAATACACGGAGGGACGTTCATTGGTCTGCCATGCTGCTCTGTAGTCCTGCACTCTAAAGTGGACAGAGCAGCATGGCAGTCAGAGCAGGGAAAGGCTACCACGTTGCCTAAAGCGGCCCCTGCTAGTGCTGTGTCCTGCCTGCGCTTTACTCCTCACAGCGCAGGCAGGGAAGCATGGCAGAGGAGTGAAGCAGGGGTCAATCTGCAGCGAAGCTCTGAGCTCCTGCATACCATACAGCCCTGCCCCTCCCTCCCTCTCTTCAGTGTGCACCGCTGAAGAGCAGAATAATGCAGGGGACACCCTACTACCCCTCCCTCTCCACTCATACCATCAGCAGCTGAAGGAGCTGAAGACTGCCCAGCCCCTTGGACTCTGAACTTCATAATGAGTGAGTGATTGGGGGAGGTGTGGGGGGTGTTAGGAGTAGGGGAGGAGGTTTGGGGGGTGTTAGGAGTGTTGGGAGTAGGGGGGAGTTGTCGGGGGTTTGAGGAGTGGGAGGGGGTGGGGAGGAGGTGTGGGGGGTGTTAGGAGTGGGGGGTGTTAGGAGTGGGGGGAAGGTGTGGGGGGTGTTAGGAGTGGGGAGGAGGTGTGGGGGTGTTAGGAGTGGGGGGGAGGTGTGGGGGTGTTAGGAATGTGGGGAGTGTTAAGGGTGGGCAGAGGTGTGGGGTGTTGGGGGGGAGGTGTATGACATCTGCTGGCCCTGTGTATCTAAACCCACGTTGCTTAATACGATGTGTGAATCTCTCCTAAGTTTAAGGGTGTTTTCAAGCTCAGTGCTTAGGGCAGCCTGAGCTGTAAATACGGCCCTGGTTGTGTTACGTCAATTCTTTGCAACACAGCTCCATAAGGCCCCGGATCTCAGGCACATTACAAAGTGCCGCGGGCGCTTTATAATGTACCTAATTTTGGAGTGCATCTGCTCATACATTGAATGCATAGGGTTGCGCCAGTTTTTGGGCTGAAAGGATGCCAGACTACTGTTGCAGCCCAGTAATATACATGTCGCCCTACTTATTCATATGTTAAAATGTCTAAATCTACTTTCATTTGCTGAAGAATTTTCTGACCGTTCCAATAAGTTTGCAGTTGTAATACCTACTAAGGATCAGACTGCTGAATCAGCTGCTAAAGCTGTTTGCAAAAATTTCATCCAAATATATGGTTGTACAAAATGGGTTAATCAAGGGGCATGTTTTCAAGGAAAACTGATGGAGGAACTTTGTAATATACAGTATACCACATAGAAAAATCTCGAACTATTCCATATCATACTCAAGGAAATGGAGCTTGTGAAAGTTTTAACAAAACATTTCTAGAAATGCTAAGGACCCTCGAGACTGAAAAGAAGACAGGATGGCCAGAATATATTCCTGAGTTATTGTGGGCCTATAACAATACAGTTCACAGTAGCACTGGCTATTCCCCCTATTTAATGTTTTTTGGGAGATCTGGACAAGAAGGGGCAGAGTTAAGGTTAGATTCTCCAAAAAATATGAATGCTGTGTCTCAACTGCAATGAAATACCACCATATTTTCGGCGGTTTTAGGATTCTACAACCACTGAAAGTACAATTGTTCAGGAAGCCCATAGCCTTTAATAAAAAAAAAACGACCTGAAGTATAAACAGGTCATTTTTTCTCTGCTCTTCTTCTGGCACCGGCGTATTATACAACAAATACCAGTAAGGGTCACCAATTATTTGGTATAATATATTACAATTTATGATTACTTAATTTATGATTGTTTTCTGTTGACATAAGTTAATACTTAATCTTTTTCATTGTTAACTGAATAAATATCATCTGTTTCTGCATCTTCGATTGCCATATTTGAGCCTGCCTTAAAACAGTTTTTAATTTGTTTTTAAAAAAAATAGTTTTTTTATGTTTACATTACTCCATCTGTTTCTCCAAAGGCCATGCATCCCCAGAAAACATAATATACAGTGCAAAGGTAATGCTTTGTTCACATCAAGGTTGAGCCTGCTGCTTTATTCCAGTCTTTGAGAGGCAGGATGAACAAACTATAGCATGACTTCAAAACTACCAAAACTACCATATATACAGAATACTTGTGAATAAATACAGAAAATGTTGTTTTTGGTGTTAAACAGCCACAGCTTTATTTAAAACCACATAATTACCACAATCACAGTAAGGGGCTGTTTACACGGCAATGGACAAATACTGGTCGGTTTATCCAACAGTATTTGTCCGGTTTGTGTGCCGTCCCCACGGCCGCAGGGGGTGGTCTTTTCTCCGCGATGAGCAGAGAAAAGCCCTTCCCATTCACATGCTCATATTCCGTCTGAAAACTGGACAGAAGAATGTGCATGTAGAATGTTTTTCGGGCGTCAAACCCGTGCAGTGGGGACTGCTGCCCGGGTTTTCCATAGAAGCCCATTCTGTTAGTTTGCAGCCGATTTTTCAGACGGTTTGCAAAACCGCAAAATGACTGAAAAACCGACCGCAAACCCTTGCCGTGGGGACATGCCCTAAGGTGTGAGGTGCACGTATGTATGTGGATTCACAGATACCATGAAATCCCCCAGTTTCCTGCCATTCAGCAACTGAAGAGACAGTAATCAAGTGGCGGCATGTTTTGGCCTGAGATTATATCAAAGCCAGTCCACATCCAGTGCACCCAACAAAAGATCCTCACGACACAACTAAGCCGCCCCTGAAAGACCATTACCCCATCTTTCACGCTTGCCTCCAATGTTCAGCCTGTCCACCATCATTAAGTTTAACAGCTTCTATTAGTAAAAATTGGTCCACCATAACTTGCCTCCAACTTCCACCTGACTCCTCAAGAGGCCATTTGACACCTTAAATGGACTCGACCCGCATCAAACCAACTGGTGTCCTTAATGATGGAAATGTCTTCAGTAGGGACGAGCGATTATAATCGACAAAGTTGAAATCGGCACGATTTTTAGGCTGATCGGAAATTTCCGGTCGCTCAATATTTTAGGTGACAATCATACAGATAATCTATTACTATCGCGCCTTTTTTTAGGTTTCCCGTCATTTTGGGGCCCGCAAATCAGCTTACGCATAGAGCAGATGGGGGTGTTTCGACGTCATGACTGTGTGTGTATGGTTGTATTGTCTGGAAAAATCACATGCTCGTTTTTAATTGCCGGTTTTGTTCAGCATCAGTCTTTCGTGTCTAACATTGGCAAAATTTGCTTGGTGTCTCTCAATCGCTCAGTCAGAGACACGTTCTTAACTTTATTTATACAGGGAAAATTGCTTTTAGCTGTGAACATTGAATATAGGTAGATTAGGAATTTCCCTTCTTATTTTGTTAGACAGAACTTTTAAAGAAAATCTAGCGCTGTCCGCCATGGGGGGGGACGGGGCCGGGGGCGCAGACAGACAGGTTTGGAAAAAGGGGGGGGATATTGTGCAGCACGATTGCTTTGAAACCCGCATTGAAATGGATTTTTTTTACCACTTTTGGCCGCACACATCGCAACCGAGGTGAAAATTAATTTTTTTTTGGGCCCAGTTTTTTTAAATAGCCGTTGAGCCAATTTTGATACAGGAAAATTTTTAGTAACTTTTTTGTGGTCATTGTGCAAAAAAAAGCAAAATTTTCATCCGTGTAACTTTTTAAAAAAGCTGTATTGCCGTGGTGCGGTCCAGTTTTTTCAAAAAGCCCGTTGTACTTAAAATTTTGGTACATAAATTTTGAAACTGTTTGGGGTATTTCATTGGTGAAAAACCAACTTTTTTTTATTCGAAAAACTTTTAAATAGCTGTATTTTCACGTGGTGCGGCCCAGTTTTTGGGAAAAAGCCCCTTTGTCTTAAAATTTTGGGTACACAATTTTTTGTAATGTTGGTGTATTTCATTGGTGCAAAAACCCCTTTTGTTATTTTTTTGTAACTTTTAAATGCTGTTTGTACTTTGGGACGCCCAGTTTTTTTTAATTTGCCATTTGTACGCCAATTATGATACAGAAATTTTTGTAATGTTTCATGGGTCTTGTGCAAAAAAAAACAAAATTTTCTCCCTGTAACTTTTAAATAGCTGTATTGCCGTGGTGAGCCCCGTTGTTTCAAGGCCACCTTGTACTTAAATTTGGATACATAAAAAATTTTTAGTAACTGTTGGTTTTTAATTTATTGCTGCAAAAATACCTTTTGTTATCCGTTAAATTTTAAATAGCTGTATTGACGTGGTCGGCCCCGGTTTTTTTTTTAAAGAGCCACCTGGTACTTAAATTTGGATACAGAAATTTTGTTAGTAAGTTGGGCTATTTTTATGGTGCAAAAAAACCACCTTTTGTTATCTTATAAACTTTTTAAAAAGCTATATTCATGTGGTGGGGCCAGTTTTTTAAAGAGCCAAAATTGTCTTAAATTTTTTACAGAAAAATTTTGTAGGGGAACTGTTGGGTATTTCATTGGTCAAAAAAACCCCCTTTTGTTTTTTTAACTTTTAAATAGCTGATGAAGTGGGGAAGCCCGTTTTTTCAAAACACGTTGTACGCCCCCTTTTTTTACAGAACTTTTTTAGTAAAAATGTTCTCGTGGTTATTGCTGCAAAAAATTTTTTCCGTGTAAATTTTGAATGTTTTTTTTGCACTTGGTTTAATCTCAGTTTGGCCCAGTAGCGCATTGTATGATAGTTTGTTGAAAACTATCAATTCCTGTCCCACTGGGCAGTTTTAAAACCCCGGGTTGAAGGAAGAAAAACTGTGATTTGGTCTTGCGGTTCCCCACCGAGCATTTCACAGGTATTCAAAAGAAAAAATTTGTTTTTAATCCCAGTGCGTTTGGAAATTAGAGGGGTATAAGAATATGTGATTTTCCCTCTTTCAAAAAAGGACTGTCAAAAACTTTCCCTACCTTTTTAAAATTTTATCTTTCTGAACATGGAGCAAAATGCAGGTGGTAAACGAGAAAGGGGGGTTTTAGGACTGGAGGGTTTTGGGTACGAGAGAAGGTGCTCCCTTTCCGTGTGGCGACAACCCGCAGCCAGGGATCTTTGGTTGCGGACCCGCAGGCTGTCAGCTGGGTCGGTGCCCCGTGAAACTCAGTAACGAACAGCATTACAATCTGTTCTTCAGGGTTTAATGCAACCTGCATCCAGCAGTCTTACCTCTCGTCTTTCCGTCAGGGCCCACAAATGTTGTCATCATCATCGTAAAGCATCCGTCAACATTGAAGCAAAAGGCAGCCCAAATGTCAACTTGTGTACCCACCATTGTAGATAATCCATTTTCTGAAGACCTCTTTGATGACAAAATGCGGTTACAGTCAGAAGGTATTTCAAAAGATCAAGGATGATTTTGTCTGCTCTGAGGCCCAATCGCTGATGCCATCAGAGGAGGAGAAGAACCCGGTAAATTTGGCAAAAATCCCAGGCGGTTCGGCAACGCCTTGCAGTGCCTGTTGCTTGTAGCCCGCATTTTCCCAGGATGCAGAATGTAGGAGAGGAAGTCACCTGTGTTGATGATGATGATGACAACATTGCGGACCCAAACGTGGTCTTTTCAGCAGAATTTGCTTGCGAGCGCTTCATCACTGGACGAGGAGGAAGACGATGGGGTAGTGTCAGTACTGGTTCCCGCCTCAAAAAAGGGAGGGCGGGTTCCCACAAAGAGATTATTCCCGCCACAATCAGTGGAAACACCACTCCTCACTTATCGCCGTCGAAAAGGCCCGGGGAACTCTCAAGCCTGGGCTTTTTCGAGAAAGCCTCTGATTACCCAGTGATGTCATATGCCGCTTTGCCTTTATTAAAAACATCCGTAAGGGAAGAATCTTAGGTGTTTAACCAACCCCCAACATGTCTGTCACATGCAGCGAATGCATGAGTTGAAATGGAGGGAACACTTGGCAAAAAAGGCCAGACCGATCCCGGGCTTCCAACCACTGCCACAACCTCTGCCTCCGCCTCCTCCTCCCCCTTTCCTCCCCACGACCAAGCTTTCCCTCAGCTGCCCATGTCCTCCAGCGTCATGAATCAAGGATCAGCCTCCGCTTCAGCCTCCACCGTCGCTCGAGTCCCACCAGCCCAACAGAGACCCATCCTACCCATTCTCCTTCCCCCAGTTTGACCTGCACACCATACAGCGGCCAGTATAGCAGCCAGCCTTCTGTCTACCTGTAAACACTTTAACCCAAACCATCCCAAAGCCAAAAGCCTGAATGTCGGCATTGCCAGGCTTTTGGCCTTGGAAATGTTGCCTTTCCGTCTGGTGGACAAAAGATGGCTTCCGCAACGTCATGGCCCTTCGCCTGCCCCAGACAAATGCCAAGCAGGCATTTCTTTCCCAGAAAACCGTCTCTGCCTGGCCACCCAGTGTCATCTAAAATTTCAAGCGCGTTGTATCCACATCTGTGTCCAGCAAAGTCCATCTGACCACCGTTTACTTGGACAAGTAAGCACGGCCCTTGGCCGCTATATTCTGTGACAGTCACTGGGTGAGTGGGTTGATGTCTTGGGGGTAACATGGTTCTCGGTCGGGCACATCTTCAAATCCGCAGGGGTGGTGCAGGGTTCTTTCCACAAAAGGTCCACAAAGGTAGCATCAGTGCCCATAGAAACCAGGCCGTGTTGAAATTAATCTGTCTTGGAGACCGTCAACACACAGGTCAGGAGCTGTGGACGACATTTCGCAACGAGACCGAGCGCTGTCTGGGTGACAATAACCTTGTGCCAGGTAAAGGGGTGTGCAATAACGGTAGAAATCTCCTTGCCACCCTTAAGATCAGGAGGCTGGAGCACATCCCTAGGCTGGCACGCGTCATGAACCTCGTCGTCCAGAAATTTCTAAAGCGCTACCCGGGTCTCGACTGCCTGCTGAGGATGGCTTGAGGTCTGACTTCACACTTCCTCTGTTCGCACCCTGCTTCGTCCCACCTGGCTGCGTTGTAGCATCAGCTCGGCCTCCCCTCATCTGTCTCATTGTTGACGTGGCAACACACTGGAATTCCACCCGCAAAAGCTCCAGGATTGTTGGAGCAGCGCAATGCCATTACGCAGTACGAAGTGACACATGGCCTTGACAAGCAGCGATGTGGACCTCGGGTGTTTAGCCACCAAAAGTGGAGGCAGGGTGAAAGAGCTCTGCACCATCCTTGCAGTTTTGAAGAAGCCACCAAAAAGGTCGTGCGGACAATGCCCTTTCAGCATGAGCATTGTGGTGATCTTAGTTCTGGAATGATCGTTGGACACTCTGAAACAGCAGGTCCCACCAGTGACGGAAGAGGAGACGGACACAGCTGCGGACACAGAGTCTCTCTCCGTCGAGTCCAGAAGGCCCGACAGTTTCACAACTTTATCGGTCTTCATTAGGCAGTGGTTCGGGGTCCAGGGTACTGCAAGGCGGCGCTCAGCTATCAGGGTACAGCATCTGAGGCAAGTCAGGGTGTGTTAGAAGCTGAGGAGGAGGTACAGGAGGATGAGGTATTCTGGACACTGAGTTCAGTTGTCCCTGCCTTGAATGAGGTTGGCATGGTTTGAGGCGGTGGAGGTAGATGAGGAAGATTCAGTTTCCTAGTGCCCTCGACCCTGAGGCTTTGAATTCAAGGCTCCAGCTCTCACATGATTGCTTGATGCTCCATTTACTCCAACATTGATCCTCGCATTAAGGCCTCAAAATGACAACAGTTCCGGGGGGACCACCCTCCTCGATCCCCGTTACAAAGCAAAAAACTCTGCCCTTTCCTTCACCCACCCAAATAGGGCTAAAAGTCAGGAATTGGAGACTGTGCTGGATTGATCAACGGAGGCATCTTCGTTGCTTCTGCTTCGGTTCTTAAAATGTCACGGTGGAACAACATCAGCACGTGACAGCAGCTAGAGGTGCAAGTAGGCCGCCGCGCAGGCATGTGGCAGAAGCTAAGGGTGACCTCTGGCAATCCTTATTACACCTCAACAAAGCATGCATGCAGGGTACACATACAACACTCTGAGACGGCTAAAGATCATTGTGCTCGACTATCTGCGTCTCAACACCAATGTTTTTGGATAGTTCCGGACCCATATTAAATTCTGGGTATCCAAAATGCGATGAATGGCCCGAGCTCGCTCACCCACGCCATAGCGGTGTTGTCCTGCCCAGCAGCCAGTGTCATATCTGTGCGGACTTCAACACAGATGGAGAAGTCATTACAAGACAAATGCTCCGGCTTTCCACAGGGTAATGTTGATGTTTGACTTTCATCAAGATGAATACAGGCATGGATCTCTGATGATGTTGTGGCAACACAATTGCCGAGGGTCACCGATTAGTTGACGGTCTACTTCACATTCCTCTTCAACAGTAATGGTCATTTTAATTTTTTTTTTTTAAATTGTTCATTTCTTACTGCATTTTTATGTCTCAGTTCCCAAAACCGGTCATTTTGCTGTGTTTTGAGGTTGGAAGACTGTATAAGACACAATTGTACATGGTTTCATGAAAAACAGCATTCCATTTACGTCACTCTATCTTAATTTTTTTCGCAATGTCAATGGTTTTGGGTCATGGTGCTGTGAGATACTGCTATATTCAAGTACTTTGGAACCAGAAATTATGATTTCTAAGTATCATTTCTCCCTCAACAATTTTTAACAGTGGCTGAGAAGTCATTTTTATAAATTTTTGGTAATGCTCCTGTGAATGCAAGCTATACTACAGGTCCTATTTTAAAAAAAAATGTGGTTTGTAACAGACATTTGTTCTTCACAATTGTCAAGAGTGGCCCAAAGGGTAAATTTTTGAATTTTTGGGGCATGTTGCTGTCAAAAAAGGAATAGGTAGGACACGGGGTAATGGACACTATTGCAAAAAGACTTTTTTTGCAAAGACTTTAACATACTAGCAAAACCCCGTAGTGAGAAACCCCTTTAATAAAATTAAAAAAAAAAAAGAAACAAAACATGGTGGGGATTCCATCCATTTTAAAAAGTGTTTTTCTGAATAAAACTACTAAAAAATTGCATGTACAAAATAACTATACAAATTTCCTCTGAATTGTACAAGGGGGGAACAGGAAACTTTAACAGATGTAGGGTTTCTCGACATGGTGTAGGGGACATTTGCCACCCCGGAATAGAGACAAAATTTCCCCCAAAACGTGATAAAATGAGAAAAAAATGCCAAGAAAAAAGGGCACCTGGGGAAACAAGCTCAAAACCACATTTCCAATGAAGCTCAATTGGGCCGCCTCATACGGAGGGGCAATCGCTTCATAATTTAAAATTTCTCAAGTGTACCCGGCTTGACTGTGTACTGAGGAAGGCTGGACACGCTCACACTTCCCCCTTCGCACTCTCTTCAGCAGACTGTTTCATTGCTCTTCAAAAGGGGTTTTTCCGGCCCTCTAGTGCCTGCGTGTTAATAGATGAGGACCCAGGCATTGTTTCCCCACACCCACTGTAATCCCCCTCCAGCTGACCCCGCATGATCCACGTTTCAGCCCCCCCCACCTTGATCAGAATTTCTTCAACCCCCTTTACATGAATGCAGGGTTTTAGACAGGGCCCCTTGACCTACGGGGGGCATCTGTTTTGTTTTCTTCATATTCTAATGTCACGGTGGAACAATGTCACCAGTAGAATGACAAGTAGCAGCAGCAGCATTGGAAAACGAGTTGTTTTTAATATAGTTTATTTCTTATTGCGAAATTTTCTGCTGATGGTCCATAAGGGCACCTGTGAGGGTTTTGGGTCATGCTGCGTTACAGGATATGGTAGCAATGTCCATTTCACTAAAATACTGCTTCAAAGACTACTTTCTTCCTTTTTAATCTGTGGGTCATGCAGGTTTTCGGGTCATGCTGCGGTCCAGGACAGGCATAGTCGATGTCCAGTTCAACTAAAATGGTGGTTGAAAGACTCCTTTTTCCGGCACTTTTTAAATCTGGGGGTCATGCAGGTTTGGGGCTCATGCTGTGGCCCAGGACAGGTATAGTCAATGTCCAGTTCAACTAAAATGGTGGTTCAAAGACTCCTTTTTCCAGCACTTTTTAATCTGTGGGTCATGCAGGTTTGAGGATCATGCTGTGGTACAGGACAGGTATAGTCAATGTCCAGTTCAACAAAAATGGTGGTTCAAAGACTCCTTTTTCCGGCACTTTTTAATCTGTGGGTCATGCAGTTTTGAGGGTCATGCTGTGGTACAGGACAGGTATAGTCGCTGTCCATTTCAACTAAAATGGTGGTGGGAAGACTCCTTTTTGCTGCACTTTTTTAATCTGGGGTCATGCAGTTTGGGCTCATGCTGTGGCCCAGAACAGGTATAGTCAATGTCCAGTTCAAATAATTTGGTTGTTCAAATTCACTTTTTACGACACTTTTTAATCTGTGGGTCAGACAGGTTTAAGGATCATGCTGCGGTCAAGGAAAGGTATAGTCAATGTCCAGTTCAACTAAAATGGTGGTTCAAAGACTCCTTTTTCTGGCACTTTTTAATCTGTGGGTCAGACAGGTTAAAGGGTCATGCTGCATCCAGGACAGGGATAGTCAATATGCAGTTCAAGTAAAATGATAGTTCAAATAATACTGCCTTCTGGGACTTTTTAATTTGTGGGTCATGCTGTGGTACAAGACAGTGATAGTGAATGGTCTGTGACTATTTTTCTGTGACTTTTATCACCTAATTGTCTTGCCTAAGATGTAGCACGTATCCAGTTTGCTGTTGTGGATGTTAATTCCAGCTTCTACAGCCCTATTTGGGTGTAAGAATTAAGGTGTTGTTCCTCTCTCATAGACTTTAATGGTCATTGGCGATAATCTGTTATCGACTATCGGATATCATCATGATAATTGCCGAAATCAACTATCAAATCGATAACGATAGTTGACACATTCGCTCATCACTAGTGGTGTTGATATGTTGTCATGGTGTGGGAGTATTAGTCAGTCAGTATATCGTGGTAATATTTGGTTATTATTTGGCCATATTCTTTGGTATTTATAGCTTTATCATTAATAGTTTTGGTCTTGGTATACTGGTTTGTGCAGTAACTGTATGGTGATATTTCCTGCTTGTATAGCAGTATTATCAGGTGAATGTAGCACCACTATTTAGAGGCGTCATAACAACATATTATTTTATATAAATACATCCTTATAGACACTACTAACTCCAACGCTGTGTGACGGAATGGTGTTTTTTCCCATTCCACCTAGTTGGGGAGGACGCAGGCAGCATGCGCTAGGTTAGGGCCGTTATCTGAATTTTTTCAAGGAGGAAGGAGTGGGCTCCATTGGCCATACTTGCCTTTTCCTGGCCCTGTATTTAAGTAAAGATGTATTTAAATTGTCATAGTTTTTAAAATATCAAGAAAGGACCACAAACCTTTTTGAAAACCAATATATGAACTAAATACAGACAAGTTCAGGTCTAGTGAGATCAAAACACATTTCTATGTGTCACTTTATTAGCCAACAGTCGAAGAACGCTCCCAGGACCTCATCACCATGACACGCACTCTTCTGTCTGCACATGCCAAACTACTGGATAATCTCCCAAAATACTTTTCTTGGTTTGGTTTGTTAAGTATTTTGTAGAATGTGGATATCTCGCCCCTATTGGTAACAGAACAGAAAAGATATTTTATTAGTATACTCCAAGAGTACCGCCACCATTTGTGTTATATATAACTTGGCTCGGCGGGTAGAGGAAGAAATTAAATGGCAAATCTGGATAGTGATTTTTAAGTTCTGTTAAGGAAAAAATACAGCATTAAGATTAGTAGTATAATGTTGTACCGTGTGAGCCATAGAAAGTATTAGAATGTGAACAAATCAGGCGATACATTTTTTAGGCTAACTGGGTATATTTGATGGTGAGCTTTCGGGAGTACTAGCTCCCTTCTTCAGACATGTGAAACTGAAAAATCACAGACATTTTATACACATAAGACATGGACCTTCAAAGGAACTTAGAATCTTTAAAAATAACAAAATGCAATAAGTAGAGAAGTCATTTATAACAGGTCAAGAAATAAACAATCTGGTTGGGGCCTTCAGGGCACTCCAGACAATAACATGCTGCAGGTTTGGTGGTTGCCGAAAGTAAAGTAGAGGGAGGACTGGGAATATTTCTTTAAGTCTGTTGTCCCTAAGTAGCACAGGTTGGAGTTCCTTGGCAATTCTTTGTAGGATCTCCAGCTGTGGGTTGTAGGTGACAACTAGGGGCACTCGGGCTTCATTCTGGGTCTCTTTGTATGTGAGCAGACTGTCTTCTTAACAAACTCAATGCCCTGAGTCCACTGCTGGATGGTACCATATTGACCACCATGGATGTGGAATCTTTGTATACCAACATTCCTACAAGGATGGAATTGCAGCATGTCGTGTGCACCTGGAGAAACAAAACCTCCCAACAAAACCAGCACAGCTCATAGAATTCATCCTTAGCCACAACTATTTTACCTTTGGAGAAGACCTATATCTACAGCGAATGGGAACTTCAATGGGGTCCAGATGTGCACCCCAGTATGCAAACCTCTTTATGGCAGAAATGGAAAGAGCATATCTATCCACATGCACCACCAAACCTATGATGTACCTTCGTTATATCGATGATATCCTTGTTATCTGGACTGCGGGCAAGGAGGCCCTACTAAATTCCATGATGACTTCAATAACTTTCACCCCACCATCAGCCTTAAGCTTACCTATTCAGAATCCACTTTCTGGATACCACAATACACATCAAAAACTACCCGGATAGTCACATCGACATACCCCAAACAGACAGAACTGCCTACCTTAGAAACGTCAGGTGGGAATTTAAATTAATGCAAAAATTTTTAAACTCTGCAAAATGGGCTTAATATTCACTCCAGCTTTATGTCACACTAGGGCACCCTGTTATGAAAACGTGTAGGTCTAAAACTTACTTTGTTGCCCATAGCAACCAATCAGAGTGCCCATCTCAATTTTCCAGAGCACTACAAGAAATGAAAGAGACGCTCTGATTGGTTGCTATGGGCAACAAAGTAAGTTTTAGACCTACACAGTTTTCATACATGTGGCCCCTAGTGTGAACTGTGAGGGCCACAAATCACGACCTCATAGCTAACTGATAAGAGCAAGAATCACAGATCCCTCCATCATGCCTCACAAGTTTCCAGATTGTTTATTTCTTGACCTGTTGTAAATGACTTCTCTACTTATTGGATTTTTTTATTTTCAAGGATTCTAAGTTCCTTTGAAAGTCCGTGTTTTATGTATAAAATGTCTGTGATTTTTAAGTTTCTTGTATAACACCATATCTGAAGAAGGGAGCTTGAAGAAGGGAGCTAGTACTCCCGAAAGCTCACCATCAAACATTAAGATTAGTAAGTGAGGTTGATTATACTTTAAGTAAAAAGCTTTATGCCATGTTCCACAGTTCATGATTAAAAATGGGTTGTGTATAACTATATCAGACAACTGAGAATACGTTTGATGTAGCATAGTTGGTAGCAAAACAGCAGGGCTAAAGTTTTGGTCCAAAGTTTAATTGGTAAGGTGTAACCAATCCTTGACCACTTTCAGAAGTGAGGCTAGATTGTATAATTTTATATTGTGGAAATGTATGCCTGTTGTTGCATAAATATATGAAAGGGTATTCGTCGATAGCCCTTAACCCCAAATACATTTTCAGTAAAGATGATTTATACATTTGGGTTTTAGGTAAATGGGTAACGATTGCAACAAATATAAGAGTCTGGAAAATTCAATAATTTTTCCTAGATTTGATCTCCCTAGATCACTTAGTAGAAGATTGAACCATGATGAAGAAGTAACTTCTAGTTTCTGGAGATAAGGGACCATATTTGTGTTGTATATTCAGACTGGGTTTTTTGTAATTACAAGGCCCAAATAAGTAATTGCATGGGAATTTCATTTGATTGATATGTTAACCATCCAAGAAGGCCTACTTGAACTCTTCAATAATAGGATTATCCTTGTATAGATGGAAGGAAAATCCTGACAAGGGTTTAGTTTGAAAAAAAACAAACAGTTTGACTCACAATGACAATAAAAATGGATTTATGGAAACAGCCTGTTATTTTTTGCTGTTAACGCAGAGGAGATGGTCAATGCATGATTCCAAAGTTGTCCTCTGTAGCCTGAACCCAACTTACAGTACTTTTTTTATTTAGGAACTGATGCCAGAGTTTGGTTACTAAAGGTTATTCTTTCATAGCATGAAATGTGGTTGGCATATTTTTAATTGGAACAACATTCTCTGTGCCGAAAATTGAATGTTTTTACTGCTGCTTCTGATATTATTCACTCTGTTTATTTTCCATTAGAGTCTGGACTGCCGAAATTGAATGGAATCTGTCTCCTGAAAAAAATGTTTCAGTCAGAGGAAATGAAAGAGACACTTTGAGAGCCACAGATCCATGAAAAACACACAGAAACTTAAGAATTGATCCTGTGCAATAAAAAATTTCCACACAACATCTCTTCAAGTCTAGCATGAATGCAACATTCTGCAAAACTTGTGTACAGCTGATTCTATGCAAACTCCCAGTGGCTACATAAGCTAAATTTATTTTTTAAGGTTTATGTCATTTGAAGTCTATTCCTACCTGTAGTTTTTCAATTTAAGTGTTTCACTAGTACCTTGGCATATGTGGCTGGTCGGGCCTGTATTGATCTAATTGTAAATGGTATACTTCCACCATGTAAGACCTTATGCAGTCAGAGTTATAACCGGTCACCAATATGGTTGAATGTGGCTGCTTTTTACATATGTATGCTGATAAATTCATATGGAAGCACACAAATTGCATGTCCATTCTGTTTTTCATATTCGAAGGAAAATAAATAGAGAAAAAAGAAAAAGAGGAATGGTTGAAGTGCAAGTGAATAGGTAATAATGTAGTATCACTACTTTTATTACAATTTAGAAAATTTTTCCCCTTTCTATATTTCTGCATAGTATGAGCCCAAGGAAAAGATTCCTCAGCTCAAAGCTGAAATATCAAGTTTGTGTAAGCAGATCTTTGTCATGATAAAAATTGTGACTCAATAACTACTGACAATGTTATCAAAACCTTAATATTTTATATAAATGTTCATTTATTTTTTGCCAACAAGTCAATTTAAAACAGACATTCAGCTCGCGTTTCTGCATCAGTTTTGGATAAGCTTTCAGTCATAACCCCTAGCCATGTTTGTCATTCTGACCACAGGGGCTGATCACAAGGGATGGCATGGCATTGGCATCTGATTATTATTTATCCTTTAATTTACACTGCATATTGCATGCCAATCTTCAAATGTTTCAATGTTACTCTTTTTTTTTTTTACTTTCATCCATGGGTACCATTTTACTCTCTTTATTTTTTGATAGAGTCAAACACCATTTTTTCGGTTTGCCACCTATTGTTATTCAGTTTTCTGTGGCGCAGTAAGATACCACTGTATTCCTTTGTATTAATGTACCCAAAATATTTACAAATTACCATAGTTCGTATAGTTTTAAAAAAGACATCTATCAAGATCAACCAATAATAAAAGAAAAATGTAAGAAAAAGGGTCTAGGTAATTTTTAAAAAAATTTGTTTTTCCCCTATGATCCAGAATATGGAA
>JAODAL010014028.1:0-88930 GCA_025379985.1 Phyllomedusa bahiana
GGTATTTCGATTAGGGAAAGGGGGAAGCCCGATTTGAGTTCACTTGAAAGTCGGGCAGCTTAAACATCTTTTGATCAAAATATGTGACCCGAGAGTCTCAAAGTTTTTTCATCTACTTCATCTGGGGCTCGAAGATGGATCGAGTCAAGCGGAGCCTTCTCTACAAGGATCCCCTCAAAGGTGGGAACGGCATCCCGGATATCCCCACCTTGCTGAGGCTTTCTTTTGTTTGCGATTGCATCCGCCGCACCATCGTCCAGAAGAGCGGCTCTGCGGGCAGATCCGTTTCCCGTTTTTTTTCCTCCTCCCCTTTGGCGTGGCCTGGGTGGGATAAAGTGGGATAGCCCTTCCCTTACAACTGGGGAACGCCTTGGTTCTATTTGGACTCACCCGGTTCGTGGGGGAGAAACCACTGGAGGGGTTGAAGCCCGATTTGTGGAAATCCAAGGTAATCCTCAACTCATCAGAGCCAAAACACGCTGGATACGTCCCCGATTTGCCGGGCGACACCGCTCCAACGGTTTGGAAATTGGTTTCTTCTTGCGGGATCATCAACGAACACAAGGAAATATCGTGGATGGCTATCCAGGGGGTCTGCCCTACGGTCCTTCATGCATCCCGGAACCTGAGTAAAACCGGTATTGCCCCGCAGTGTCCTTTTGTGTAGGAGACCGCACTCCATTTTTTCTGGGAGTGCCCATTTGCTCAGCATTTGTTGGATTCGCTACAGCCAACAGAACTCAAGGACTCCATACCCAGAAACATATAAAGCAAAACGTCCGTGCTTTATGGGCTGTTTCCTGGGTACACACGTTGCGGCCATCCAGGAGGCCTGGCGCCTTATGAACTGCTTTAAGGACGCTCTATGGATCTCCAGGAACCGCCTTACCCTGCACAGAGAGAAGATGTCGGTGCAAGATTGTCGGCAGCTAATTCACAGCCAGCTCAGAGACAATAACATCCGGATATCTGCAGGAGACGACGATCTTTAATGCTTATTTGCTGTATTGCTTATTTGCTTAATAATTGTCCTTTCCCACAACCCACTTCCCTCTCGTGTCTACTGTGCATATCATTTTAATAAAGCTTCGGGCCTCCCTCCCGCATATCCGCCTCCCATTTCCCCACTAACCTTTTCCCACACAGGTCTAAAGCTAGTTACAGTACTTAGACGTTTAACAATAGAAATATGTTCATAGATAATAGTGTACTATTGCATCCTGGTACTAATATAGATATAGATTAGCATGGGATTTACATAAGTCCCTAGTGGTAGGAATATGGTATTGTATTGTATTGTATTGAATTGAATTGTATGTATGCTTTATTGTGTGAATGTAATTTATTCCCGAGCTGCATCTCGGATGTGTGTATGTATTTGACGATTTGGTTGCAAATAAACTTTATTCAATCAAAAAAGAGGTGGTTAGATGGGGGTTGTATTGTGTTGACACTAGGCCACATAAAACAATGGTATTGGAGGGACAGAATAAGGGGGTGCAGGCCACAGCTTCACAGCTTACAGGCACAATCTCTTTAGAGGGGGGCACAGGACTAATAACTTGGTTATTGTTCTGCGGCTGTGGCCTGTAACTCCCAAGATCATTTTCTGCAGCTTGAACTCTGTACTCTGCACCCCCAGAAGGTCAGCCACAGACTAATGTGATGGACCACTTCTGGAGAGGCTGCAGGCTGGTAGAATGGGAAGGAACCAAAGGTCCATGGACCTTTCCATCCTGATCGTATTAGGCCACAGCTGTCAGTTTTACCTTAGCTGGTTATTAAAAATGAGGACCCTGTGTTGTTTCTTTTTTCTATAAAAAAATGTATGGAAAGACCAGCTATACATCCAGAGTTAATTAGAAATGTTAAAAAATATTTTATTACCAAATCCATTTAAAAAGATCTGGCTAATCAAAAACACTACATCTCATGACTGATATAAACTTCAAAAAACAATGTAAAGAACAATGACGCGTTTCAGAGAAGGGATCTCCTTATACATAGTATAGTTCCATTGTGTACTAGAACCACCTTTAAGCTCCTTCCTGGGCAACCCCCTGGTAATAGTGGTTCATCAGGTGCACAGGTGTGCCCATAAATCAAAACAATACAAAAATCAAATACCCAAAAAATTATATAAAACCAAAATCATTGTTCACCTGAAGTATACATAATGCATCTGCTATTAACCTAATATTGATACATAATACCCTGCCTGTTCCCAAATAGTAAATCCACCAGACTTCTCTACTCAGTAGTTTCTTACACAAATTTCCTCCTCTGACAGAGCGAGAAATCTTTTCAATGCCAATAAAGGATAGAGAAGCAAGATCTCCTGTGCAAAGTGTCAGAAAACTGATGATGATTTACAGGCCATTGGCCAGAGTGCATCAGATAGGTGTCTACTAGTGTGGCTCTTAAAGATGAAAGTTTAAACTTTTCCAGTTCTCATCCCTTCAACTGTTCCACCTGATTCGAAAATGGGTGGCCCTTAGCAAAATGTGAAAAAATGAAAGTGGCTAATTCGAACGACTCACCCCCTGAAGTTGTTCCACTTATGAAGAGGAGAATTGGTGTGAACTGTTTCTGCAATTGGACAGCATTTTCTAGAAGTGCGGATTAGTTCCACTAATTCCACTAAGGGCTACCAGTAAATGCTGTCCAATTGCAAAAACAATTCACACAAATTCTCCTCTTCATAAGTGGAACAGCTTTAAGGGGTGAGACATTTGAATTAACCACTTTCATTTTTTTCACCTTGTGCTAAGGGCCACCCTAGTGTCAACGGATGTGGACCTTCAAAAGACTCATTGTGCAGCCGACACATTGTAACTTACAAGCATTAAAATGAATCAAGTACAATACATATTTAGAGTTACAATTTCTGTACATTCTCATTCTATTTGTCTTGCCATTACTGAAAGCTGTAATCATGTTCAACCTCTGTGCATATCTACAAGCCATATAGACACCATGGCTGCACCTATTATATCCAGTTGAATTTAACCATGTACAGGACCCAGAAAAATTGCTGTTAAACAGGTTAGGAGATACATGGGGGGCTAATGTCAAAGTTTTTGGGGGAAAACATATCTTACTTGGGATAAGCATTTTTTTTTATGTCACCACAAATAAAGGGGGGGGTAAATGTTTTTAATAATTTTTATATGCCCCCAGTGTAGGAATAGACTCCCCCAATAATTTTTAATGTCCCCCGTAGGGGGAAAATAGTTTATATTTCCCCCCAGGGGAGGTTTTAAGTTATAGTCCCCCATGGGTTTTTAGGCATTTTAAGGCCCCCCCAGCGGGCATAAGGCGGGTTAAGCCCCCCTATGGGTTAAGGTAGGTATAGGCCTCCACAGGTATGTGAAAGGTATAGGTCCTTATTAGTTTATAGGCAGTTATGGGTCCCCCAGTAGGGTTATATGGGTTTTATGGGCCCCGACAGGCATATAAAAGGGTTAGGCCCCCCCGGGAAAGCAAAATTATAAAAAGGGTACAGGCCCCATGGGTGTATGGGCAATTTTATTTTCCCCCAACGGTTAAAACCCCCCGCTATATTAAAAATAGCTTAAGGGCCCTTCCCCGCACGTATATAGAAGTTTTTTCCCCCCCAGCAATTTTAAAAGAGTTTATAAGGGAAAAATTTTTTTGGGGTTTTCGCGGGCCCAAAAACGAAAGTGATGAAAAGAAAGCCACCCCGGGGAAGGAGTTAGAAAGCCCCCGGTTTTCACCAGGCCCCCCAAAGCGGGAGGATTTTGCGGCATGGGCACCAGGTCTTTTACCCCTGACGGAGGGCTTGCGATGGCGGCCGGGTTACAGCGTGGAAGAACGTGATCCAATTAGGGCGGCTGGCCCTTTAAATCCAGTCACCTTTTGGGGCCCGAGCCCTTTAATCAGGCACGCGTTCGGCGGTTGTCAGAGCCGGAGACAGGAGTGGGGATTGGTAAGTACGGGGTTTCCTGCTGGACCCCGTAAGCGCCGGGGGCCCCCGGCAGCCGTGAAGTAACCCCCCCCCCCCCCCCACTTACCCCTCCCCCCTTCCTTTGGATTTTTAGAGGGGAGATCAGGGCGGGTTTTGGCCTCAGGTTCCCATGAAGTTCCTTGGACCGAACCCCTTCCAGTCAAAAAGGAAAAGAACCGTTTCCCCCCCTCACCATCTTCTCTGAAAGCCCTCCTTGACCTCGGGATGTTATCATATTAGCAACAGGAGAAGGCGAGAAAAGGACTACGGGGGGGGAAGCGGTTCAGCCCACCGGTTGGGGGAGGCCGTGAAACGCGTTCGGGATACTAGATTTGGGGGGCAAGGGGAGTATGGGAACGGGGTTCAGACCCCAAAGTACCACAAAAGGGCCCCAAGTATTTGGGACCCAATTTTGAAAATAGGCAACTTAAAGCGGATGACTTCACTGAAAACCCAACCCCCTTCGTCTAAAATAGGGGCGGGGGGGCCTACGGTACCTGTCAGCCTAGCTTGGGCGGGCAGGGTGTACGGGGCCTTTTGTGTGAGCCGCCAAAGGGGAGCCTGTGTCCTTTATTGGGGGCATCCCGGCGGGGGACAAAGATGGGGTCCAAAGGGGAGAGGTGGGGGGTTTGACCCAAAAACGACAAAAAAGGGGGGGGCCCCAGCGGATTTCCGAATCAAAAGAGTTATAAGAAAACCCCTGCCCAGGGGAAAGACGACCTTTTATCCACAGGGGGACAAAAAAGTCCCAAGTAGTTGCCCACACCGGGTTAACCCTCTCTACCTGCCCGTTAGTTTGGGGGTGTATGCAGTAAAAAAATCCAGGGGGATCGAACTGATAGCCAAACCCCCGCCAAAATTTGGCAATAAAGGGCTCCCCTGTCAGAGAAAAAATATGAAATGGGAGACCGTGCAAAAGAAAAAGATGGAAAAAATTTTGGGCCCGGGGGGGGCAAGGGGTAACCCACAGTGGGGATAAATGACCATTTTGGAAAAACGATCGGTCACCACCCAGATGCCCCGTGTTTCCTTTGAGGGCGGGAGATCTGTGAAAAAGTCCATGGGACATGGGTCCAGGGTTTTTTTCCGGAAAAGGGAGAGGCACAGAGGCCCTGGGTTTGAGGCGAGGAATTATTTGGGCACAGGAGGAGCAGGCCAGCACAAAGTCCCTGACTTTTGACAAGGGGGGCCACCATAATATGGGAAACCGCTGAAGAGACTTAGGACCCCTGGATCCCGAGTTCAGGAAAATGTCCCACCCAGGATTTCTGGGCCGCAAGGCAGGGCGGACAAAGGGTTTTCCCGGAGGGAGAAATGTTAAAGACCCACGGGGCCCCCATGAGGAACGTTCTGGGGGGGAATTATGTGTTGCACGGCGGTTTTCTGGCCCCAGACCCGAGGATATAGAAAGGGCATCCGCCCTGACGTTCTTCCGGGGCCGAAAGTGGGGAAAAATTTAAAGCGGGCGAAGGGGAAGGGGCCCACCTGGTTTGACGAGGATTTTTTTCGCTGCGGGGACTGTAGAAAAAGGAGTTTTTTATGTCCGTAAAGTTTTTCGAAGGGGGATGGCGAGCCCCCTCTAGAAGTGCCGCCATTTCTTTGACCCAAACTTTATGGCAAATAATTCACGGTCCCAAAAATAGTTTCGCTGGGGCTGGATGAAGGCTTAAAAAAAAAAAAAAAACGGGCGAAATTTTCCCAAAGGGGAGATTTCGTAAGAGGACCCCGCCCCCACTGAGGAAAGCTTTCCCTTAAAGGGAAAAAAAGGACGCTGCGGGTCTGGGGCGAACAGGACGGAGCCGAAGAAAATGCAGATTTGAGGTGTAAAAGGCTTCTTGAGCTTCGGGGAGGCCGGGATTTAGGTTGGGAATTTTTTCTTCGCGGGCCATACTTCCCACGAGCGTGGAGAAGTGCGGATAAATTGCCTGTATAATTTGCAAACCCAGAAATCGTTGGATAGCCCAAGGCCACCAGGTGAGGCCACTGTACAACTGCAGACAGCTTAGGGGACCATCGGGAGACCCGACCCCGTGATAAATGTACCCCAAAAGGGCAACGAGGTGCGTTCGTAGCTTTTCCAATTTGGCATACAATGATGATCTCAGAGACGTTTGAGCCCCAGGTGGACATGGTGGGGTGAGTCTTAGACCCGGGGGGAAAGACAGGGCACCCAAGTAAACAATACACAAAATAAAGGGGTCGCGGAAGACCGTTGATAAATTCTGGAAAACTCCCGGGGGGCTTTTGAAAAGGGCCCAAAAAGGGCAATGAACCAATATTCAAAATGCCCTTTCTCTGGTGTTGAAAGCCGTTTTCCATCTTCCCTTTAGGGATACGGATCAAATTGTACGGCTGTGGGTAATTTGGGAAAAAATTTCGGCCACGCAGGCGATCGAATAGTCCGAGATCAGAGGAGGGGTTTATCGATTTTTGATAGTAATTTTGTTAAGCCCCCGTAAATCGATACGGGGGCTAGAGTCCCACCTTTTTTTCGACAAAAAAAGAAACCAACCCCGCCGGGGAGAAGACTTGCGTATGAAGCCCCCTTACGGAGGTTTCTCGAATATACTCGGCCTGCTTTTGTCTTGGGGCGGAAGAGGATAGATCTGCCTCGGGAGGAGTACACCGGGGGGGCAGGTCAATAGGACAACAAAAGGCCGGTGCGGGGGCCCGGTTTCGGCCTGTCTTTCAGAAAAAACATCGGAAAAGTCTTGTACGGAGTGGGCAAACCCCACAGAGGTTTTGAAGATTTACTGGGGCGGGCCGAAGGCAGAAGGGAGAAGGGAAGGCAACGGATGGCAGCAGGGCCCCAACGGGGTAATTTTGCCCGGACCAGTCCAAGGTCGGGGCATGCTCTTGCAACCATGGAAAGGCCCGGGGAATTCGGAAGAGGAACGAGGGGAGGACCACAGCTTCAGAGTTTCCTTTGTAAGCCCTATCGTAACAGAGGGGTGCCGTGAGAAAACCAAAAACATCCCTTTTGGGTTCTCCACAACGGAGGAGACGACTGGGTTTTTTCCCAAAGGGGTCCCGGGGGAAAAAACTTGGGACCAAGCCGGCGACAAAGTTCCCAGCACCCCGAACAAGGGGAAAGGGGGTTCTTGGAAGGTGTGTCCGGTGAAATTCCCAAGTGGGAATGGTCAGACAGAGAGATGCGCAAAAAGACCCTGGGGCGCCTCTCCTTTCGAAACCCAATGTGCGCGAGTTTCCCCGGCACACCGGGCAGTCCCCCAAAGAATGGCCAGAACCGCAAAAGTAAAGCATAACTGTCCAAACGACGTGCAAGTATTTTTTCTGGGACAAGTGGGCCTTTTCGATAATACGGTTCATCCTCCGGGAAACCCTTTGGGAGAGGGACCGGCGTGGACCGGGGGGGACCTCCCCCGTTGAAGACGGAGCCTTGTTTCTCTCCCCAAACCCAAAGCTATTCGGGAAGTCAACTGAATCAGTTCATCCCGCGTGGATCAGGTCCGACCAGCGAGCTCATCCTTAATAGGCCCGAGAGACCCTTTCCAAAGGTTCCACCAAGGCCTCATTAATCCACTTCAGTTCAGAGGCAAGGTTTCAGAATGTACGAGTATGCCCACTGGGACGGGGGGCAAAGCCGCTGCACGGGGGGGTGCGGCCAGGGTTTCCCCGAAAATGTTGCGGAACCCCTGGAGAAAGGATTGTAATTTGCCGTCCGGACTCCTGGGGCCCCAGGGGTGGCCCAAGCCAAGGTTTCCCCGACAAGAGGTAATAACAAAAAGCCCCCTTAGCCCCGGTGGAAATGGTGCCCAAAAAACTCCAGGTGATGAGCTTTAAAAGAGAAACCACGGCATTTCCTGGTCTCCATCATAGGTGACAAAAGCGGGAGTTTTTCAGAGAAAGGTCCTTGTACGGTGGCAACGGTGCTGGAAGGCGGCGGTAAGAGGGCAGCAATGTTTTGCATATGTGCTAGCTGGTCAATAGCTGGCACTGCTGGGGGACAGCCCCTCGAGACGTCCCGGGGTACGGGGGAAGGTACCCCGGGGGGAAACCTGGGGGAGTTTGTACTGTAACGGGTTTGGGGGTTCGCTGGACCAACGCAAGGGGGATGATACTAAAAACCATGCCGGGAACGGGTCTACGAGCCCCCGGTTTTCACCAAGCCCGCCGCAAAGCGGGGTGGACTTTGCTGCGGCGTGAGGCTACCACGTTCCCCTGACATGACTGGGTTGCGATGGGGCCGGGGTACAGCGTGGGACAGAATCGGATCGAGAAGTGTCGGGGGGCAGGGCAGAAGGGCAGGGCAGGCGGGGCCGGTTCGTGGTCAGAGACAGGCAGACGGTCAGGGAGGGGCAAACAGCAAGGTCAGGAAACTAACAGGCGGACGGGGACACGGGGTTAATTTGGGCGGAAAAGCAACACACTCAGAAACAAGGGAACACACCCAACCCAAATGGCGAAGTGCTGGGGGCGTATACCTTATATAGAACCAGCGGGGGGTCAATAATCAATTAACGGCCCTGGCCCTTTCAATCCTTTTTACTGTCGCGCGCCGCCTTTAACAACGGGGCCCGCCTTCGGCGGTTGTAGAGCCGGAACAGGGGGGGGACTGGTAAATACGGGGTTTCCTGCCCAGAGGCAGAAGGACCACGGCTGAGGGCATCCGCGGCACCCGCGTCGGACCCCGTAAGCGCCGGGGGACGGCCGCGGCGAGCCACGGCGCCGAGCGCCGTGACAATAAGTTCCGACAGCATGTATATAGGTAGCTTATAGGTACCCCTGCACATATATAGGTAATTTATAAGTTCCCACAGCACGTATATAGGTAACTTATAAATTCCCACAGCACGTATATAGGTAGTTTATAGGTTCCCTTGCACATATATAGGTAGCTAATAGGTTCCCCTGCACATATATAAGTATTTTATATGTAGATTATAGGATCCCCCAGCACATTTATAAGTAGATTATGAGTCCCCCAGCACATTTATAAGTAGATTATAGGGTCCCCCAGCACATTTATAAGTAGATAATAGTTACCCAAGCACATTAATGAGTAGATTATAGGTTCCCCAGCACAATTATAAGTAGATTATAGGTTCTCCCTACACTTTTGTAAGTAGATTATAGGTTCCCTCTGCACATCTATAAATAGATTATAGGTTCCCCAGAACATTTATAAGTAGATTATAGAGTCCCCAAGCACATTTATAAATAGATTATGAGGTCCCCCAGCACATTTATAAGTAGATTATGAGGTCCCCCAGCACATTTATAAATAGATTATAGGTTCCCCAGCACATTTATAAGTAGATCATAGGTCCTCTAGCACATTTATGAGTAGATTATAGGTTCCCCAGCACATTTATAAGTAAATTATAGGTTCCCTAGCACATTTATAAGTAGATTATAGAGTCCCCAAGCACATTTATAAATAGATTATAGGTTCCCTAGCACATTTATAAGTAGATTATAGAGTCCCCAAGCACATTTATAAATAGATTATGAAGTCCCCCAGTACATTTATAAGTAGATTATAGAGTTCCCCAGTACATTTAAAAGTAGGTTATAGGGTCCCCCAGCACATTTATAAGTAGATTATAGGTTCCCCAGCACATTTATAAGTAGATTATAGGTTACCCTGCACATTTGAAAGTAGATTATAGGTTCCCCCTGCATATTTATAGGTAGATTATAGTTTCCCTCAGCACATATATATATAGATTATAGGTCCCCCAGCACATTTGTAAGTAGATTATGGGTTCCCCAGCACATTTTAAGTAGATTATAGGTCCTCCAGCACATTTATAAGTAGATTATAGGTTCCCAAGCACATTTGCAAGTAGATTATAGGTCCCCCAGCACATTTTGAAGTAGATTATAGATTCCCCAGCACATTTAGAAGTAGATTATAGGTCCCCCAGCACATTTATAAGTAGATTATGGGTCCCTCAGCACATTTATTTATAGATTAGAGGTCCCCCAGCACATTTATAAGTAGATTATGGGTCCCCCAGCACAATTATGAGTAGATTATAGAGTTCCCCAGTACATTTAAAAGTAGATTATAGGGTCCCCCAGCACATTTATAAGTAGATTATAGGTTCACCAGCACATTTATAAGTAGTTTATAGGTTACCCTACACATTTGTAAATAGATTATAGGTTCCCCCTGCATATTTATAGGTAGATTATAGGTTCCCTCTGCACATTTATAAATAGATTATAGGTCCCCCAGCACATTTATAAGTAGATTACAGGTTCCCCAGCACATTTTAAGTAGATTATAGGTCCTCCAGCACATTTATAAATAGATTATAGGTTCCCAAGCACATTTGCAAGTAGATTATAGGTCCCCCAGCACATTTAGAAGTAGATTATAGATTCCCCAGCACATTTAGAAGTAGATTATAGGTCCCCCCAGCACATTTATAAATAGATTATGGGTTCCCCAGCACATTCATGAATAGATTAGAGGTCCTCCAGCACATTTATAAGTAGATTATGAGTCCCCCAGCACATTTATAAGTAGATTAGAGGTTCCCCAGCACATTTATAAGTAGATTATACAGTAGATTCCTCAGCATGTATAGAGCAGAAGCCTGTAACTGTATGTGTGTCCGGCGGATGCACATTCAGTTAGCCCCGGCTCTGCTGCCATCGCCAAGGTCCTAAGCTGATACCTTAGCGATCGGTATCAATTTAGGACCCTAACGATCGGCGGCGGCACCGCTGGAGATGAATACGTACTATCTGACCAAACTGGGGGCTGTATAGGGTAGAAAAAGTGATGATACTTTCCTGTTTTATTTCTGTTCTTCTGTAGGAGCTCCGCCTCTGAAAGAAGTACTGATTGTTGAGCATAAAATAATTGTAGCTGAGTAAATGTTCTGTTGCTTCTGCTATAAATATCTGTTTTTACCTAGAGTAATTGCTGAACCTTCAGAGATAAGAACTGAGGGCTAATGGGGCTTGGTACATGGGATACTGGGATTAAGGCCAACAACATCACAGGACAACCAGCCCCCTCCCTCAGTTGGCCAATGTATTTGTTCAATAACTGCAATAAAATGTTGGGTGTCCTTGAGGTAACCCGGTAGTTCACTTACCAATGGTTGTAACTGTAAATCTACCCATCTCCCCAACTCCTCATTCAAAGAGCCAATACCCGAGACTATAGGTCTAAAACTGGGGGGAAACCCCCCTTATATATTTTGGGGAGAGCATGGTATAATCACTCCTAAACAAACCCCATTATTTAGTACTCGTTTCAAAACCACTATATACTTGTTAGTTGGATTCTCCTTGAGTTTCTCACGTGTCCTCTGGACTCAGTAGATTCTCTTTTCCGTATAGATCTGCATCCAGAAGCACTATTGCCCCTCCCTTGTCAACATTCCATATTATTAGTTCCTTATTTTCATGTAGTTCTTTCAGAGCCCATCTCTCTCCCTCCATGAGATTATTATGCTTATTGTCCCTTTTTGAAACCACTCATTTGTATAAATCCACCAGAACTTCCTGAATACATTGCTGCAATAAATCTGGGGTTGCAGGTTATGCAGTGCACTGGTTGGTTTTATTGACATGCTATCTGTATTTTTCAGGTCGGCATATGTCCAGTAATACCAAATTTTAATAGCTTTCATTATGTTTTAGTGCTTTTAAAAAATGAAAACATTTTTGACTTGCGCTGCAGAGCTATTTTCTGTGACCAATAACTTTTTTGTTTTTCCATCTATGGACCTGAGTGAGGGCATATTTTTTGCAGCCTGAAGTGTAGTTTTTATTGGTAACACTTTGGAATAAATATCGCTTTTTTCTTATTTTTTATTCCTTTTTTTTTTAGTGCAAGAAATGACCAAAGAAACACAATTTTCACATTGGGAATTATTTTTGTCTACTGCGTTTCCTGTAAAGAATAAATAATATTATATTTCACTAGAACTGACTTTCAGGGTATGTTCACACAGCCTTTTTTTTAAATGTGTGTTTGGATCCATGTTTTATACCCAAAACGGACCCAAACACGAATCTAAAAATGTGCAGTGTGATTTACATTACTTTTAATGTACAGTAAAACACGCTTTGGCGTTTAGACGTCTAATGTATGTTTTACATGCGTCTTTCTGATGCGTCTTTCGGTTCAAAGACCACACCACACTTTGGGTGCCTGTTGGATGCGTTTTACGCAACACTTTTAAATACGTTTTTTGAATAGAAAACTTATCCAAAAACATATTCAAAAATGCTGTGTGAACATACCCTTACTGATGTGGCAATATCAATTATGTGAAACTTTCTTTCTAAATTTTTTATTATTGCTTTGTAAAATGGCAAAAGAGAAATGTTTTGAACTTTTGATAATATTGTTTTTAATTATGTTTAAAACTTTTTTTTTAACTTCATCAGACCTCTGGCTGCCACAACATATGCTAGGCACCCTGCAATTTTATTGCACCATTTCTTAATCCTACAGATGCTCCAGCTGTGCTTTCTGGAGCATCTTAAAGACTAAAAGGCTGAGATTTGAGCCCGCTCCATACTCCCTTATTGACTGCATGACATAACTGTATGTCATGTCTGATTAAGGGGTTGAAATGTTAACAATAAAATCTACATTTTAGCCTGCAAATGACAAAATAAAAAAAAGTTTTTGGTTACATGAAATGGTGATGCAAAACAAAAAAAAAAGTTTTTATATCACCATATTGTCACCAGAAATGGCTGTGTCAGGAATAGATTAATAATTTTGGCATAATAAATTCTCTCTTAGCTTGGAATCTAAAACACCTGATAAATTTGCTCCACATTGTGGACTCTTTTTTGCTCCCATTTGTGCACAATTCTGACACATTTTACGTAAAAGTAAATCTTTCTGAGTGTGTATTATTAATAACCTGTCTATAATTATGTACTGTGGTGCCACAAGGTTTATGAACTCCATCACAGTTTCACACAAGTCCTAAAAATAGGTACAGAGAACCAAATCAAACAAATGAGTCAAAAATATTAGACTTGGTTGTTTATTTATTGAGGAAGTTGATTCAATATAATGTATCTAAGCGTAGAAAACTATATGAACCTTTGCTTTTAGTATCTAGTTTGACCACCTTGTGCAGCAAAAACTAGATCTAACCATTACAAGGTATAGCCTGCACATCTGCTTGGAGGAATTTAAGCCCATCTGTAAGGGACGTCCTAATCTCTCCCTGGCTTGCCCTGCCTAGGTAGAACAGCTGCGAAGGGCAATCCCACACTCCAACCTCTTCCTGAGCAATTTCATTATAAATGGGTGACAAACAGACACAAGGTAAATGGAAGACAAACAGGAAACAGACACAACAGGCAACAAATAGAGAATTGTAAGACGGGCCAGATGGGCCGAGGTCACACCAGGAGTATACACAATACCAAAGGGCAAAGCAGGAGAGCAACCAGAAAGATGAGCCAAAGTCCAAAAACCAGCAATTAAACGGCAGTGCACAAACAGGATAGCTAGGACACAGAAGCAATCATCAACAAGGCCAAACAGATAGGAAGAGGTTTAAATCCCCAGCCAGGGAGTGGCTCAAGTGCTTAACTCACTACGAACCCTCGCTGAAGCTGCAACAAACAATGCTTAAAGGGCAAGTAGCACAGTCCTGACACCATCCCTCCACACAAAACAGCTTAAACTCTGATTTTTTGGTGGTTTTCTCCATGAACTGCTCGCTTTGGGTCCTTCCATAACCTTTCTGTTGACCATTTTTGTTCTGTGTCATCCTCATGGTGGCCTTATACACACACTAACATTAACTCATGTGAGAAAGGTCTTTAGCTGCCTTTGGTTCCTTTGTGACCACACAGATTATTATACGCCTTGCACTTGGTGAAATTTTTGTTGGTCTACCACTCCTGGGGAGAGTAATAATTTTCTTGAATATTGTCCATTTATACACAATTTAACTCTTTCTAGATAGTTTTGCAATATTTTCTAGCCTGTTGATCACCAACAACTTATTTTGATGTCCTCCGCAATCTCCTTTATTCATGCTATGATACACTTCCAAAATATGAATTGTGAAGATCAGACTTTAATAGATGCCTGTTCTTTAAATAAAAGGTAAAAAAATTACCTTCAAATTATCTGCCAATGGTACAGATATACATAATTTTTCCAGTCACAGATCTTTAATGCTAGATAATTTTTCAAATAAATACACTAAATGATCAAGTCTAATAGTTTTGGACTCAGTTGTTTGAACTAGTTTTCTTCATTTACATTTAGGACTTAAAACTTAGGAATCTGATGCAGTTTTAGGTCAGGTTTATTTAGACCATTCTAAAAAGATCTCAAACTTTTAAGCACCACTGTACATGGTACACATAGTGCAATATATTATATTGTATTAGAGGTACTGTACCAAACAAAAAGCAAACAAAAAAGAGACTAATCCACTAATTATAAAATATAATTTTATTACTTGTTACAATTAAAATGACATAAATTACACAGAAACATAGAAGGATTCAAAATACTGATCACAATGAGGTGAGATGCAAAGAATAATAATACACCTTTGTTATAGTATATGTGTAATAATAGTGATTATCAGTGCAGAGTGAGACTAGTAAGACTTTCCCATGGATAAGGATGTCAAAATGTATGTCACTCTGAACCTAATACACATAAATAGTCAAGTGCCCATATAAAGTGCTATAGAGATCTAGGAAGTTAATTACCCATATGTTAGCTGTATCAAGTCACCCCAGGATCCCCCCTCTATGAGAGCTATGGATTACCGTAATTGCGGGGCACATTTTGCAGCGTATTAAGCGCAATACCCGCCGAAATACGCAGCAAAATGTGCGCCCAAATAAGCCGTGTAAACATACCCTTAGGAGAATTATGCATGTAGGTAAACAAACATTTATATATCAAATTGTTATTTATAAGTAGCATCATTTATAAAGCCTTCAGGACTAAATCATATTTGTATTTGTTATATCAGTATTCCACAATTAGTTGTAGCTTCTACACATACCCTGTTGGGATATGTATATATTGGAATTAAATTTTTAGTAAGGGGACAAGTGAGAAAACACATACAGGTGCCCTAACTATCTCATGCTTTTGATGTACTGCTACAGGTACTTTGTATTACAAAGTACTTTGAATGTAAACAAACTCTTGTGGTTTTAGAAACTGTCTGAAAAGGCAGGTGTGAGCAAGGAAACAAACATGACTCAGTTACACCAGTTCTGTCAGGAGGAATGGGACAAACTTCCTACCAACTATTGTGAGAAGCTTGTGGAAGGATATTCAAAACATTTGATCCAGGTCATACAGCTTAAATACCGCTGCCAAATACTAATGAAGTGTATGTAAACTTTTGAATTGGCAGAATGTAATAAAAATGCCTTAAATTCTCTCTCTCATTAATCCGAATTGACTTAAACCAAATAAGGTTTATTCTGATTTCATGTCAGATAATGAGAAAAACATGCATATGTGTCTTTTTATGTAGTATATGTAAACTTCTGGTTTCAATTGTAGCTTCAGGAAGCAGAAGGAGAAAATGGCTGACTACATAGCCATAGGGTAGTTTGTTATCTAGCTTGGGTGCAAAGACATAAGGTACCAATACACATTAGATTACAGTTGATGAAAATAGAGGATTTCAACCAAAACAATTGTTAGCCAAATGAACAATTGTTTTAGCCAAGTGATGACACCATGTCAACATCTAAACTAAACTCAGCCATGTTTGAACTTTTTATCAGATACAAAATGACAAATGATCTTTCATGGAAGAAGAAAAGTTCGCTGACCTTCGCCCAATATCATTGAACATGTTTGGCCATTCTGACAACTGCGGTGGCCAAAAAGGACTGAAATGTTTCGGCTATGTTTGCACCAGATGAACATTTGTACAATGGTTGTTTAACCATGAACCTACATTCCATATATCAAAGGCTGTCGTGTTGTGCCAGGCAGTCTGAGGTACATCCCAATTAAAGGCACATGTTTTGTATTTCTGAACTGGCACTGCTTTTCAACTGCATGGGTGTCCTCTGGATGTGCATACAGTTACATAATTTGTAAGGCTAAATAAAAATCATGGGCAACATGTATGTATTTTGGCACTCAGACGCCATTTTCTTGCGCACATTAATAGCGTAGAATGCGTCTGAATCTTTGAACCTGTTCTACTGAGGGTCATAGATTTCACACTTTCTAGCTACAAATTGAAAATTAAGCAATTCAGGCTCAGTTAAATCACTTTTAAATGGTTCTACCTGTTATAGCAGTAATGCACCAGGATTTGCTATACCAAAGATATAAATGTGTAGTTTTGTACGGTTGTGGTGCGACACGCCTCCACCAGGCCCCCTTTATCTCAGGCACATTACAAGATGCCGCGCATAATTTTGGAGTGCGTCTGATTATAAATATAGCGAACAGGGCTGCGCTAGTTTTCAGGCTGAAAAGATGCCAGACTTCTGGTGCAGCCCCGTACATACATGTCGCCTCATATGTCTATACAGTTCAACCTATTACCCTGAAGTGCTGAACCAAAAAACTAATGTGGTAGAAGCCAATTTTCTTCATCTTAGGGAAAAAATAAATTTCCGACTGTAAACCAAAATTATTTCCTAGATCAATGACCCTTCTGCAGAAATCTGCTCACTATAACTTGTAATATTATTATGCTTCAGAAATGCATTCAGGCCATTTTTTAAATCTTTTAGTAAGTTCATTCTGACAAGTTCTTTCAGAGAGAGAGAGAGTTCCATATTCTTACTGCTCTTACAGTAAATAATCCCTTTCTATGTTTATGTAGATACCTTTCCTCTAAATGTAGAGAATGCCACCAGGATATAGACAGATCATGGGAGAAATCTCTGTATTGATCCTTGATCTATTTATACATATTAGGTCCCCAACAGCTATCTTTTCTCTAAATTAAACAGTCCTAATTTTGACAATCTTTCTGGGTGTTGTAGTCCAATTATTCATTATAATATTTTGAACCCACTTAAGCTCTACTATCTTTTTAAGTGTATTGGTTTTCACACACATTGGTAACTTCACACAATATTTTATGTGAAATCTGACTAGTGATGTGTATAGTGTTAAAACAACGTTCTCATTATGTGCTTGTTTACACTCCATAATCTACATCATGACATAATTTTCCTTGTCAGCATCTGCCTGTCATTGACCGCTACAGTTTACAATCAACTAAGATTCCAAGTTCTTTTCTATGTCAGGTTAACCCAGGATCTTTCAATTTAAGAAGTATTATCGTCATGGATTTTCCCTCTCATGTACATAACTTTGAATTTACCAGTGTTAAACCTCATCTGCTACTTCCTTGCCCAAGACTCTAACTTATCCAGATCTTTTTTAACAGTATGCCATACTGTTTTGTGTTGATTACTTCAAACAGCTTAGTATCTGTTACGTGTGTCCCCGCGACCCCCGTGTCGGGTCGCAGGCACCCCCGCATCCCCGCAGTGTCCCCTGCTGCGAGCGGTGCCACGACGCGGTCCTCGGGCTGCGGGCACGCTTGCAACTCTATCCCACGCTTACCTCACCGCGCTCCTGATCCTGGCCAGACGTGGTACTGTGCCAAGTTTAAAGAGACAGCGCGCCGGTGATTGGCTTTCACCGGACGCTGATCCTATTTAAGTCCTGCCTTTTCCTGTGGTTCCTGCCAAATCGATAGTGCCCTGTGCCTTTAGAGGAAGCGTTCCATAGTGTCTTGCATTTACTGTGTACCGTACATTTTGCCTCTGTCCTTCGACCACGAACCGTTGCCGCCTGTCCTCTAGATCACAAGTAAGTCACGTCAGGGGTAACGACCTGGTAGTACTTCACGCAGCAAGTCCATCGCGCTTTGCGGCGGGCTCTGGTGAAAACCGGACCTACTTAGATTCCGCTCCCAGGCGTGGCTTGTACCATCACTTGTGGTGGTCTAGAGGATCCACTACCGCTGACCGTTACAGTTCGATTCGGCCATGGATCCCGCCAAGGTGCCTCTATCGAGCGTCTCTGACCTCGCCCAACAGTCGAAACAGATCATGCAGCAGGCACAGCAGCTTAACCAGCTAACTACGATGATGCAGCAGCTCCTCGCCACTCAGCAGCAACAGCCGGCTGCTGTGGCTCCTCCCATGGCAGCTGTCCCGGGGATGTCCGCCGGTTCCCAAACTTCGGTTGTCCATTCCGACGAAGTTTGACGGGGACCCTAAGGCCTGTAGGGGCTTCATCACCCAATGCTCCCTTCACATGGAAGTCATGGCCGGCCAGTCCCCATCTGAAAGGTTCAAGGTGACCTTCGTGGTCAGTTTTCTCTCCGGAAAAGCCCTGGCCTGACATTTCTGCAGGAGTTCCGCAGTGTTTTTGAAGAGCCTGCCCGCGCCTCTTCTGCCAAGACCACCTTGTTGAACCTGCAGCAAGGGACTTCCTCCGTAGGAGACTACGCCGTGCAATTCCGCACACTGGCTTCAGAAATCGCCTGGAACGACGCAGCGTTGTGTGCCACTTTCAAGAAGGGCCTCTCTGGCCAGATTAAAGATGCCCTCTCCACCAGGGACCCTCCGACTTCTCTAAGTGGGCTCATCTACCTGGCTACACGTATTGACATACGTTTCTCGGAGAGATGGGAGGAGCTCTGCCAGGAGCATGAACCGGTCCGGACACGTCGTCTGCCTTGTCTTGTGCCGGTGTTCTTATGGTCTCCACTGCCTTCTTCGCAGCCAGCCGTTGAAGAGGCCATGCAAGTGGATAGAGCCTACCTAACTCCGCAAGAACTTACCTGACGACATGAGGAGAATTTGTGTCTCTACTGCGGCAGCCCTGAACACTTCCGTAGGGGTTGTCCGCTCCGTCTGCAACATCCGGGAAACGTGCGCACCTAGGCTTCGGGGGAGAGGCTTCCCTAGGTGTGAGCAATCCCTTTCCATGGCTCATGTTGCCAGTTCTGATCACAACCAACTCTGGAATCTGGTTCCGAGTAGCCGCCTTCCTGGATTTTGGATCTGCTGGGACTTTTATGGACGTTACCTTGGTGAACAAGTATCGCCACCCGGTGGTCCACTTAGACCAACCCTTGGTCATCTCGTCCATTAGCGGTGAACTACTGAGTGATTCTATCCTCTTTCAGACGGAACCAGTGTCCCTACAAGTGGGAGCTCTGCATAAGGAGAGGATCGCATTCTTCGTGCTACCCCATTCTTCCTCAGCTGTCCTCCTGGGGCTTCCTTGGCTGCAGCCCCTATGCTCGATTGGAAGACGGGCGAAGTCTTGCGTTGGGGTCAAAACTGCCAGACTCGCTGTCTATCGGCACCTCGCCGGGTGCGCCCCATCCCTCCACGGCCTTCTCCCAAGCCTCTACCAGGCCTGCTGCTACAGTATCAGTATTTCCAGGACGTCTTCTCTGAGAAGCAAGCGGAAATTCTTCCTCCTCATCGTCCCTATGATTGCTCTATAGACCTACTGCCCGGGACTAGTCCCCTCCGGGGTACAGTCTACCCGCTCTCCGTACCCGAGACTCAGGCTATGTTGGCCTACATTAAAGAGAATCTACAGAAGGGCTTCATCCGCAAATCTACTTCTCCAGCGGGTGCCGGTTTCTTCTTTGCAGATGGACCCCACAAAACTGTCCGCCATCCTGCAGTGGCTACGACCCATTGGTCTCCGGGCCATAAAACGTTTCCTGGGATTCGCCAACTACTACAGGCAGTTCATCCCACATTTCTCGACGTTGGTGGCACCGATTGTGGCTCTCACCAGGAAGCATGGCAACCCTAAACTGCGGCCACCTACTGAGGCCTTTTCCAAGTTGAAAGCTGCCTTCGCCTCTGCACCTGTGTTGTCCCTGCCTGATAATGAGAGTCCCTTCTTTTTAGAAGTCTTCCGTGGGGGCTGGAGCGGTCCTAACTCAGAATGGGCCCAAAGGCAAGACTCAGACATGTGGTTTCTTCTCTAAAACGTTTTCGCCCGCGGAAAGGAACCATCGGGCATTGGGAGCTATTGGCCACAAGCTTGCCCTGGTGGAATGGCGCCACCTCCTGGATGCTGCTAGGCATCCAGTAAATATCTTTACCGACCACAAAAATCTTCTCTATCTTCAGACCGCACAACGTCTCAATCCACGTCAAGCCAGGTGGTCTTTGTTCTTCTCCCATTTCAATTTCATTACTCACTTCCGACCTGCTGAAAAGAACATCAAGGCCGATGCCCTGTCTCGTGCTTATGATGTTATTGGAGAAGAGGCCACCCCTCGGTACATTGTACCCCCAGAATGCCTGATATCCGCAGCTCCCATAACCATCCAAAGTGCACCCCTGGGTAAGACATATGTGCGCCCTGTGCACCGGTTAAGGGTTCTGAAATGGGGCCATTCCTCTTGTATAGCTGGACACCCTGGGGTGCGGAAGTCTTGCTCTCTAATTTCCCGGTTTTACTGGTGGCCTGACCTTGCTAAATATGTGAAGGAGTTTGTGGAAGGCTGTACCATCTGTGCACGCAACAAATCACCGCGCCTCAAACCTGCGGGTTTACTCCAGCCTCTGCTGGTTCCTGACAGTCCATGGGGCCACATTGCTATGGACATCACCGACCTACCTCCCTCTGATGGTAATACGGTTATCTGGGTGGTCACTGACCATTTCTCTAAAATAGCGCACGTCGTTCCTCGGCCTGGTCTACCTTCTGCTCCTCGACTCGCCAATCTCTTTTTCAAACATATCATATGGCTGCATGGACTTCCCCAACATATTGTTTCGGATCGGGGAGTTCAATTTGTCTCAAGATTTTGGCGGGGCCTCTGCTCTCTACTACAAGTTAAACTGGACTTCTCTTCTGCATACCACCCGCAGTCCAATGGCCAAGTGGAGAGAGTGAACCAGGTCTTGGGTACCTATATCTGCCACTTTGTATCTACAAGACAGGATGATTGGTCCAGTCTGTTACCATGGGCGGATTTTTCGTATAATTCCCTGGAGTCAGATTCTGCCGAGGCATCCCCCTTCTTCATTGTCTTCGGTTGGCACCCCCATCCACCCCTTCCGCTGCCCTCTGCCTCCTCAGATGTCCCTGTGGTGGACAATCTGGTCCGTGACCTATCAACCATATGGAAGGAGACACGCCAATCTCTGCTCTAGGCCTCCGCTCGCATGAAGGTGCACACCTGTATATGTTGAAGTTGCCAGGTATAACAAAACTGCTTCATACTTTTGTATAAACTTTTTTATAAAAAACATATGTATTCCATCATGCTTTTTTCAATGTTTACAAACATATGGTTCTTTCACAATATATTTCATTTTGTTATAATTTTCATTCATAGGAAATCAATCCTTATAGCAGTATATAGCATCCATTTAGCATGTACATCACCGGTCAAAATTCTTTAACAGTCTTACTGTGTTCTTCTAGGCTTTTAGTCCCGATAACAGCATGCAATAATTTTTCCGTAAATGCATAGCAAACATTACTTTCATGATGTATAGCACATATTTAAAAGAGCAGATTAATACTCATCAGAGCGTACGCTTGACAAAGGAGGTCCATGTCGGATAAATCCTCCGAAACGTTACGGCTTCGGCACCAGCTCTGATGAGTATTAATCTGCTCTTTTAAATATGTGCTATACATCATGAAAGTAATGTTTGCTATGCATTCACGGAAAAATTATTGCATGCTGTTATCGGGACTAAAAGCCTAGAAAAACACAGTAAGACTGTTAAAGTATTTTGACCGGTGATGTACATGCTAAATGGATGCTATATACTGCTATAAGGATTGATTTCCTATGAATGAAAATTATAACAAAACGAAATATATTGTGAAAGAACCGTATGTTTGTAAACATTGAAAAAATCATGATGGAATACATATGTTTTTTTATAAAAAAGTTTATACAAAAGTATGAAGCGGTTTTGTTATACCTGGCAACTTTAACATATACAGGTGTGGATCTAATGAGGCAGTGGGGAATCGGTCTCTTGTTGCCTGGCTTTTTTTTATGTATTAGCGCCCTTAAACTATTGTTATAAAGGACGCATGAAGGTGCAAGCAGACAAAAAGAGATGACCCCCTGAATCCTTTGTTCCAGGAGACAGGGTATGGCTATCTGCCAGGTACATCCACTTCAAAATTCCCAGCTACAAGCTGGGTCCCCGGCTTCTGGGTCCTTTTGAAGTCCTGAGACGCATCAACCCTGTGGCCTACAAACTCCGGCTCCCTCCCACAATGCACATCCCAAAGTCCTTCCACGTCTCCCTGCTGAAAACGGTCATCCTTAATCGGTTCTCACGGCCCGTGGCTCCCCGTCTCCCATAGCTGACTCCTCCAATGTTTTTATGGTCATGAGATCCGGGCCATGAAGACGGTTAGAGTGAGACGATTTTTCTTGGTCGACAGGAAGGGGTTTGGGCCGGAAGAAATGTTGTGGGAGCCGGAGGATAACATCCTGGACCGGGATCTCTTGACCAAGTTTTTGTGGACTAGGAACAGGGGGAGGCCTAAGGGGGGTTACTGTTACGAGAGTTCCCGCGACCCCCGTGTTCGGTCGCAGGCACACCCGCACCCCCGCAGCGTCCCCTGCTGCGAGCGGCGGCGTGACCCGGTCCTCGGGCTGCGGACGTGCTCGCAGCTCTATCCCACACTTACCTCACCACGCTCCTGTTGCTGGCCGGGTGCACGCTCACCCCCTAGGGAGCGTGCGCGTTACTGCTGCCAAGTTTAAAGGGACAGTGCGCCGGTGATTGGTTTTCACCGGGCGCTGATTCTATTTAAGTCCTGCCTTTTCCTGTGGTCCCTGCCGAATCGATAGTGCCTTGTGTCTGAAGAAGAAGAGTTCTGTAGTGTCTTGCGTTTACTGTGTACTGTACCGTTTGCCTCCATCCCTCGACCATGAACCATTGCCGCCTGTCCTGACCTTCCTGCCTGTCCCCGACTACAAGCTTGCCTCACGATTTTGTACCACGCCACACCTCGGCCGCCACCACAAGCAAGCCACGTCAGGGGTAATGTCTTGTAGTCCGTCCCGCTTTGCAGTGGGCTCTGGTAAAAACCGGACCTACTTAGATTCCGCTCCCTGGCGTGGCTTATACCATCGCTTGTGGTGGTCTAGAGGATCCACTACCACTGACCCTTACAGTATCATCTGTAACGTCGAATTTTCTACTCTACAATCCCACAGCAAGGTCATAAATGGTGCTGCTCAACTAGGCCCCAGTTTGGTTCGATTGTAGTTAGTCTGTATTTGGGAAGTCCCTAATGTGATTCCCATTAAAGTCAAGGGGGGGGGGAATTAAGCGTTTATTCTCTACTTTCTGGAAAACACCTATAGCCAAATGCCTCCAAATTCCATTAGAACAACACATATGGGGAAAATTGTGCCATAGGCAGGGTGTAATAAGCAATGAATGACCAGCTTGTATACAGCAGTGCAATAGTACTGGCGTACATAGGACAAGTGAATACACCCCCTAATGGTTAACTACCCTAGGTGGATTAATTGTTGAAGTAAAAAGTGTTACAAAAAGTAGAAAAAATAATAAATATTAAAAGTTCAAAACACCCCACTTTTGCCAATTTACAAATAAAAAATGTAAAAAGTTATAACGTTGCACATAATTTGTATTGCCCCATTTGTAAAATTTTACCAAAAACATTTAAATAAAAAGTGACCAGGGAGTCACATGTTTCCCAGAATGGTACCAATAAAAACTGCACTTCAACCCTCAAAATATATTAGCCCTCGCTCAGGTCCATAGACTGAAAATCTGAAATAAAGTTATTGTAAAGAAAATGGCATTTCAGTGAAAATTTAAATAACAGAAAAAGTTTTTGATTTTTTTATAAAGTTCTAAAACATACCAAAGTGCAAACTCAATAAAAACTAAAACCCAACAAAAAAGGCACAATTGCAGAGTTTTTTATGTTCTACCCCACATAGAATTTTTAGGGGTTTCCAAGTACATTATAATGTTATGGTTAATGGTACCATTTAAAACTACATCTTGTCCCACAAAAAACAACCCCTCATATGGATTGTAGATAGGGAAAAAAAAAAATAAATTGGGGTCTTGGGGTTTTTGGGGGGAAAAAACGAAAACCAAAAATCCAAAAAATAAAGGTTTACTTTTAAAAGGGCGAAAGAAATGGCTCCAATGCTTGTCCGACGAAGCCCAACAAATCCAATATAGTTCAAAAGAGGAAACCTGAAGAAAAATAGAAAAAAAATTTCAAAAAAAAATGACTTTTTTAAATTATTTCCTGCAACCCTGAAGGTTATGGTTGTGGTGATCATTTTGGGGGGTGGGAGGGTGATGAAATTAGGGCTCAAAAATTTTTTTGGGGGGGGAAAACAGGCCCCCAGCCTTTCGCACAATTTTCTAGAGCAGCGGTTTCTCCCGTGGGTCGCGGGCCCCGGGGGGGGTCGAAAGACCAAAAAAAAAGGGGTCGCCCCCGCCCCGGGGGGGCGGGGGGCCCCGGGGAAACTGAGAGGGGGGCCGCACGGGCTTAATGATGCAGGGAGGGGGCGCTGTGGGCCGCTTTAAGTGCTTGATTGTGCGGCGCCCCTCAGGTTTGTATTACTGAGGGGGGGGGAGCATGGGCGCCGTTACTCGCGCAAATTTGGGGGCTCAGTGAGCGGGTCCCGTGAGCGGCGCTGCGGTTTAAAGGGCGTCCCGCCGGGGTTTTGTGGGCGGTGCGTGCGGACGTGAAAGCGTGCTGCATTTAAAGGGCCCCCAATATGTAAAAAGCATCGGGAAAAAGCCCTGCCGTACTCCCGTGCAGAGGAACGCGGTTTTGTACGGGGAGGGTGTTCCCGGGGTGCAAAAAAAGGGAATTTTTTGTGTTAAACACACACACACAAAACCACAATCCAAAGGGTTATGTAATGTCTGTATGGGGGGCACAAATAAAATGTTATTTAACCCGTTACTTGTACCCCCCCCCAGCCATCCTTTTTTGTACCATTACATTTTTCCCCCCCTCCCCTTATGGGGGGGGTGTGGTGGCACTTTAGGGGGCATAGGTTTAAAACCCCTCATTTTGCCAATTTACAGCCCCCCCGGAAAGGTTACATCTATGTAAAGGTCTGCGTGGTACCCTTTTTTGTATGGCATTGGGTTTTGGGGTTTTCGCTTTAAAAAGGCGTTTAAAATTTAGGGAAAAACCCCCCCTGTACCACTCACCCGTCCCCTGTTTAAAGGTTTAAAACTATGTAACGGCTCTTTAGTGGTACCTTTTTTTGTATGTGCGTTGAGGGAAACCCTCAGAGGCGGTTTACAAAACAAAGTAACCCCCCTTTTTCCCCTCCAGCCCCCCCGTATTTAAAGGTTTTTCATTAAAGTTTAAAGGGGTTGAGTAGTACCTTTATTTTGTATGGAACCTGTAGAGGAAACCCCCAGAGGCGGGGGACACATATGTAACCCCTCTTTTAGCATAAAATTTTTGTTTTGAAAATAGCCCTCAAAATTTTTTTTTTTGGTTTTTTGGGGGGGAACCCCAAAAATGAAGGGAAAAATTTTTTTCAGGGTCACGGATTAGAAAGGTTGGGGAAAACTGGGTTTTTGAGGGTTGGTTTCCCCTGTCTCCACCCCCGGGAAAGGTTGGGGTTAAGCTTTTTGGAAATGTACTCCTCCCCCCAAACCCTCCACCCGGGATTGTGTTTTTGCGCCCCTAGGGGGAACCAAATACAACCTTGCCCCATTTATCCCATTTCAACCCCCACCTCCCCTATCAAAACCCCTACAAAAATTTATAAAAGGAAATTTTGGGGTTTTTTTTGGAGGAAACTGGAACAGTGAGAAAATGAAGATATTTGTGTGGTAAATTCTGCAGGAAGAAGTTGTGGCTGGAAGAAGTTGTCATGGCGGTCTGGACCATATGAGGAATAAAAGGAAACGTTAACAAACTCCAATCAGAAAATACACCACCGGGGGTCCCCTAAATTTTAGTTGGAAAGTTTTTCATTATTTCGTCTGCAAAGCCCCCGAGTACAACTGGTTTTTAACCCCCTATTTGTTCATTTTTGGGGGGAAAAATTGGTTGGTAGTATTTGGGTTTTTATTTTGGAAAAGTTTAGGCCGGGGGATTAATTTAGTCCCCTTTGTGGTGGTGATATGTGGTCATATAGTAAATGTGCACTGTGAATGCAATGGGAAACAGATATTCCATATGACAAAAGAGAGTAATTAATTTGCACTACATGGATGTTAATGCTTTCTCCATGCTCTAAAGTGGTGATGTGTTGAGTGGTGCTGAAAAAAAAAAAACGTGGGCAGGGCTGAGGTTTTTTCATGTGCTTCATCTATAATAAGGTATACAGCTAGATGAGTCTTGTTCTCAAGGGTTCCTGCTATTGCAGAGTCGGAAATTTCCGCGAAAAAAATTTCCCCTGCCAAACTGTTTTTCTTTAAAAAAATTCACTTTATTGAACCAAAGTTTTTAAAAAAAAATTATATAACATGGCCGGGGTAGTAAAAACCCCATTGGAAACCCCAGTGATTTAAAAAGGGTCAATGAAGACGCGTTTCCCATTTCTGCAAATTTTTTTAAAATTTTTGGTGGGGAGTGGAGTTTATTTTAAACGGAAAGTGCCGGACTCTGCAATTGCAGGAAAACCCTTTAGAACAAGTCTGTTTTTTAGCACGGGAAAGGAAATTACCAAAGGGGTCCAGGAAACCCCATTTCCAGTATTTAAAAAACAAAAGTAAGTGAGTGTTTCATTTTTTTATACGCTAGATGAGTGGTGCCAAATGAGTTTTTTTTTGTCTATTTAAAAAAAGAAATTTTTAGAAAGTATTTTCCCCATTTTTAAAATAATTCTGTTTTATGGCGGGAATAATTTTTCTATAACTTTGGCTCTTTCTTTTTTTACAGTTTTAACCCAAAAGGTTTAAAATACAGTTGGTACAAAATTTTTTTAATTTTGCAGAAAAATTAGGGCAAATTTTAACCCCTTGCGGGATTACAAGGGTTTTTTCCTTTTCACCCATATTAAAAGGGTATTCCTTTTCTAGAAATTTATTACATGAAAGGATATGCCCCAAGTTTTGTGATTTTGCATGTCCCCAAAAATTTTGGGGCCGTTAAATCTGTCTTGAATGTTTCCCCATTTTAAAGCAGTTTTTAGTGGGTTTTCCTTTTTTTTTTGGGGTTCCCCGTTAAAATCAAGCAAATTTGTTTTTTTCCCGTACTTGGGGAAATTCCATTGGGAAATAAAAAAGTTGGTTTTGGCTTGGGGGGCAAAATTTTTGAAACGAGCTTTGCTTGTTTTTTATTGTGAGAAATTAGTCTCACTATGCAAAATAGTGATGAGGGGCAAACACCCCAAAACAGCTGTATGCAGTTTTTAATAGGGTGGGAAAAACCCCTTTTTCATTTTCCCAAAAATTTTTGTGAGTTGGTATGAATTGTGGGAAAGCTATATCCATTAGCTGGCACGCAAGAATTTTTAAAATCATTTTTGGAGCCTTTTTGAAAATATTTAAATTCAGTGGAGCAACTTTTGTTGTTTTTAAAATCTCCAAAATTTTTATATGCTGCGTTTCCCCCAATTTTGGGGAAAAATTTTCCCCCTTTTTAAATGCCCCTTGGGGCCTCTAACCTTGCCAAAAAAAGTATCCCACACTACACTTTGAAAATGGTAAAAACACCCCGAAACAACTGTTTTTGCATAAGAATTTCTGGTTGGCTCTAATCCACTTTACATTTACCCCAAACAAAGTGAGTTTGGGGCTTATTTTAAGTTTCTTAAACAATTTGTGAGGAAAAAGAGTCCTATCTTTTTTTCCCCTGAGCCTTTTTGAAATATTAAAAAAATAAAAATGTTGGAAAAAGTGCTTTGCTGTTTAAAAGTCATAAATCCCCGTTAATTTTTAAATTTTTTATTTAAAGGGCTGTTTTTTGGCTCTTTAAAATTTTGGTTTTTTAAACCCCCTTTTTTATACTTGTAAATACATCCTGCTACATTGTTGGTAAAACTCTCCCACTATTTGCATTTTGGTTGCTTTTTAAGCGATAATTATTAATAGTAGCCACCATGTGAGTAATATGCCTGTATCACACCTCTGTCTAGAGTGTGCCAGACCCACATGCAGGGCTCTTGCCCTCTGCTTAATACAATTTTAGGTCAGACCTAGTCTATTTAGAACGAAGCATAAAGGGCGACATGTATGTTTTTTCGTGTGTTTGTATTGTAGATTGTGCTTGAATCTATGAACCTGTTATAATGTGTCATAGATTTAGCGCTTTCTAGCTACAAAGCGACCTTTTCTGGTCTAGGATACCACTTTTAAAGTGTCATACCTGTTCACAGCGTAATGCGCCTGGATTTGTGTGTATTGAAAACTATATAATATGTAGCTTCGTTATGTTTTTTAGTGTGTGGGGACACACGCCTCCAGCATGCCTGTCAGATCTCTAGGCTATTACAAGGTGCGTTGGGGGCTCTGTTAATGCGTCCAAATATGTTAGTGCGCCTGTTTTAAAATATATGTATACCATACATTTATTGTATAGTGTTTTTAAGGATCTGTACAAAGAAGTGATGTTGTATTTTATGCTTAAAGCAATAGGAAAAAAATACGGGGATTTTTTGCAGCCCAGAAAATGTATCCAAATACGTACCACACTTTGTAGTGAGGTTTTGGATATGTTTTGCGGAATACGATTTTACATATTGTAAAAGTATTTTAACATGCCGTCGTGCACAAAATCCTAAGGCCTAGTTCTACACGCTTATTCTGCCGCGTATGGCGCCGTACTGCGTGCAGGATTTGCGACTTCAGTACGGCGCAATAAGCAGGAAGCAATTACTGGTAATACCACTGCTCTCATTGAGAACAGTGGAATCCGTCGCTCCTCCCCGCTCGCGAATCCGCGCAGGGGAGGTGTGAAAGTGTCATGCACATTATTTACGGTGCCGACGCGCTCTCGTAAACAATGCCATTGTTTTGGGGTCGGGAGCGGCCCCGCCAAGCTCCGGCCCCGCCCCCATCCCGCCCCTTATTCACGGCGGATTTGTGCGCTCAATACGGCGCACAAATCCGTCGGGAATAAGCCGTGTGAACACGGCCTTACAAGACATTTCTTTGTCATAAAATTTCATAGTGGGGATTAATAAATATGACTTTTCATTGAATGTCACATTTTTCAATGTATTTATGGCAGAAATCTGCAATAATTATTAAATTTGATAATTGTGCCCATTTAAAATAAGACTGGATCTTAACTCAAGGACATGTTTATCTTCTGTATCGTAGTTTTGACCTAAAAACCCATTAAAAAAAGCTGCGTCAAAATTCAATGTATAAAATAGGGCCTTACAGTGATCATTCAGTTACTCTGTATTTACAGGTTATTTAAAAATAATTCAATAATTTATTATTAATTAATTTATTTATTATGTTTTATTATATTTTATATTATATAACTCTATATTTTATATGATATTTTATTATTAATGTATTATTTAATAATGTATTCAAGAGATATTTGGGGTCTCATGTGCTTCAGGTTTCCAAAATTTTTTCAGTGTATTTTTTATCAAAAAACCTCCCCTAATATTTTATGTTGATTATAAAAAACTATTCTTTAAAAAAAAGAGTAGTTTTAAAAGTCAAGACTTCTTTTTTCCTTTTTGTTTAAAATTCAAGAACCTAAGAAAAAAACTTTCCCCCAAAAATTGAAGTAGGGAACACACCCCTTATAAAATTCCTTTCCTTTTATTTTCTTATTTGGTTATTTAAAACAATGTATTTTAAGGAAAATTATTATTAATTAATTTATTATGTTTTTTTAAATTTTTTTTAGTTTTTATTATTTTTATTTTTTACTGAATTGTTTTAAATGGGTATTTCGTCATCAATGGGGGACTTTGCCAGGTTTCCGAGTTTTTTTTAGTTTTATTTTCATCAGAAAAGTCAAATTATACTTTGCTTATTAATTATTCTTTAAAATAAGAGTAGATCTTAAAGTGAAAAGACGTTCAATATTCTTTTTCTAGTTTTAATTCAAGAACCCATGAAAAAACTTTGCCCCAAGATTGCAATGTATGAATACAGCCTTATAATGATCAATTAGTATTTCTGTTCATTTACAGCTAATGTACTCATACATGATAGCTAAGAGATGACAGTCGGAGGGTGTAAACTAGACAAACTCCGTGCACTTGTCCTTTTCTTGGGATGTGTGATGATTCATTAAAAGCTGGCCTGGGATGACACTATCCAACCAAAAGGCAAGATGCAAATGAGGCCATTCTGTGCCGTGTGCTTTACTGCTGCCTGGTTGTTATAGTGATAAACCGAGGGCCTGTGCATCACCGCCTCTACTTATAAGAGTTAAACAACAATGTTCTCTTCCTCCCGGGAATAAGGCCGGAAGCTGGGAAATACATCCATTGCACTGAATCCCCCAGAGAAGTTCCACCTTGTGGAGGGAGCTGCTGGAAGCCTCTTCTGGCCATGCCAGTTCTCAGTTGATGCGATCAAAAAAGGTATCCCAAAAAACCTTTTTGGGATCTTCCCTTGGAACCTGGAAGAAAGGAGATACTTTCCCCCGCACGCTCGGTAATGCTGGAAAAGCTACAGGCAGTTTTCTTGTCTGACAACAAAAGGGGATTTAGGGGCAAAGTTGTGTAAACAAGAATCCACTGTGCGTTTACAGAATCTGCAGTGAGGGAAGTTGCATTACAAAGCAGCATTTCTGTGCGGTGCTGAGACAGGATCCTTCCCCGCCTGTCTCATTTCCTCTGGGTGGCACGCTGTCAGCAGCAGCAGCAGCAAACTAGTTCTTCATGGAGGCTTCAATGTCATCAACAGGGAATATACCCTGATATTTGTCCTACAAGGGGGTAGAAAGATTTAAAAGGGACACTAAATCCTAAGCTAATCGAAGAGCGGCTGATATCATCCGAAATCTATAGGTCTCTCTTACAACCAGAGAGATGCCAAAAAAAGAAGTGGTCATGACGGTAGAGATTTTTGTAGACTTTAGTGATAGTAGGTTGGAAGTTAAAATTATATCACTGTTTAGTTGTATCTAATACAACAAACGTCTGGTCAGCTCACCCAAATAAGAAACAAATCAGTTACATTAATGGCCACATGTACGAAAACTGTTTAGGTCTAAAACTCACTTTTTTTCCCATAGGTTACTTAGGCAAAAAATGAGTTTTTTTGACCTAAACAGTTTTCATACATGTGGGCCCTAAATGTCCCTTTTAAATTTTGGGAATGGTTGAAAAGAAAAAAAATTGGAGAAAAGTTTAAAATAAAATTTTTCTTTACCAAAAATATCAAACTACTTGTAGCAGTGATTTTTGGATGGGTTTTAAACACACGGGTCTTTTTAGTCTGTACTTCGGGGAGCAATTGCGCTGTAATACGCCCCAAAGTACAGACTGTAACTACAGTAATCATAGCTGTCATAGAGAGCTATGGTTACCCTCCGGGGATAATAAAAGTGAATGGGGCCGACCCCCCCAGCGCTTTAGAAGTAGGCGCTGGCCAGCGCATACTTCGAAAACACCCAGCGTCTTGTGACGCGCACAGGTCGACATGTGAACATACTCTATGTTGTAAATGGAAACAATATAACTCTGTTTATTTGTGAGATGTATGAAAAGAAGTTGAAAATAATCTTTTCCTTTATCAAAAATATCAAAGCTACTGTGCTCCTGCAATGCAAGAGTTAACTTGTCAGTAGATGTACTACAGGCCACACAAGACTGCTGTCACAGCAGAAAGTGTTCCCTCAGGCTGTGATGTAAAGATGCACTATGGATTACTGAATCATATTCAGATAATTCCAATATATTAATGGTCGTTTTGCTGTGGAATTTGTCTAAAGAGAAAATGATCAGAGATTGTGCTGATCACAATGTTGATTTCTGTCATCAATGGACATGGTCTGATTGTTTTAGACTAAGATCAATTCTATGGTTCTGTATCATACCGACAACTACATGTAACTGATATTACAAATTTCTCATCTGGCCAATGTAAATAATTAATGTGTTTTTTTTTGCTGCTAAGTTTTTATGTACAAAAGTGAGTACACCCCTCACATTTTTGTAAATATTGTAGTATATCTTTTCATGCGACAACACTAAAGATATGATACTTTGAGTGTAAATTTGGTGTGCCTGTCTTCAGCAAAGTGTTTGTGGGCTCACTTGTGCATCCTCTTTAGAAGAGGCTTCCTTCAGGGACGACAGCCATGCAGACCAATTTAATGCAGTGTGCAACATAGGGTCTGAGAACTGAGAGGTTGACTCCCCACCCCTTTAACCTCTGCAGCAATAATATCAGCACTCATCTGTGGATATAAAGCTGGGTACGTGCACTCATCTTCTTTGGTCGACAATGTCGAGGCCTGTTCTGAGTGGAACCTATCTTGTTAAAATGCTTTATGGTCTTGGCCACCGTGCTGCAACTCAGTTTCACGGTGTTGGCAATCTTCTTATAGCCTACGCCATCCTCAGGCAGGAAGTAGTAAAACCGCCATCTTTGTACACACTAATGCATTGTTTTACAATGTTTTACAATGCATTAGCCAGTATAAAGGTTTGCGCCCCCTAGTGGTGAAGTACCCTAGGGGGACTCAAAAAATAAAAAAGTCTTTTAATGTGTAAAAAAAATATTAAAAGTTCAAAGTACCCCTTTTTTACAAATAAAAAAAAATAGTTACACATCATTTGGTATTGTTGCGTCCGAAAAAGTCTGATCTATAAAAATATAACCTAATTTATCCCGTACGCTAAACAACGTAGAAGAAAAAAAATTCCAAATGCCAAAATTGCAATTTTTCTGGTCATTTCACATCCCCTAAAAATTGGAATAAGATCAAAGAAGTCGCACGTATTCCAAACTGGTACCAATAAAAAGTATACTTTAGCCTGCAAAAAATGCACCCTCACTCAAGTCCGTAGGTGTTAGTACAAAAAAATCTAATGTTAGGCTTTCTTGAAGGTACCAAAACATAACGAAAACTCTACATGTTTGGTATTGTCAGATTCGTATCAACCTGCAGATTACAGGTAACACATAATTTATACTGGAGAGTGAACGACCTAAAAAAACCCCACAAACATGGCACAAGTATGTTTTTTTCACATTTTGTCCCACTTGGAATTTTTTTGCGTTTTTCCCAGTATATTCTATAGTATGGTGAATAAAACCATTAGAAAGTACATCTCGTCCCACAAAATAAAAGCCCTCATGTGTCTAAGTAGGTAGAAAAATAAAAAAGTTATGGCTCTTGGAAGGCAAGGATGACAAAACGAACGTGTCAACCAAAAAAAAAACCCGCAAGGTCCTCAAAGGATTAACTTCAAGACTCCTGCTAAACTTATTAACGTCCAGGTGTTAAAACTCTTGTCTACAGGACTAAACTTTGTACCTTCACTTTAATCTATTTATCTGAGTGGATGTCAGTGTCAGGGTGTGTTCACACGGCTTATTTTGGGGCGCATTTCTCCGTGTATTTTGCGGTGTACTGCGCTTAATACGTTTGGAAATGCGCCCCATAATTATGGTAATCCATAGTTCTCATAGAGAAGTCTCTCTCTCCCCTCCCCCCACCCCTGCCGGGCGATCCCACGATCCAGCCCCCTGCAGCCATGCTCTGCTCCGATCCATCAGCTGTTAACCCACTGCGCTTTTCGGATGCGCTTTCAGGAACCAAAGCACCGGCAATACATACCCACAGTGTGGAGCGCTTTTGGACAGGTGCCAAAAGCGCACTCCATTGTTCCCTATGAGCTTTCACTTGTGTAGAACGCAAGAAGAATTGACATGTCAATTCTTACAGCGGATCCGAAAAGCGGCGATCTCCCGTGAGAACGGCAATGCGCTTTTGCCATTGAAAGCAATGTTAATCACACTGACAATTGTTAGATCCGTTTTGGGGATCCGCTTTGCTTGCGCAAAACGGATCCAAAAGCGGATCGGCAAAATGTCATGTGAACAAGCCCTAAGGCTATGTCTCCACTGCACACAAAAACGTTTTTATTTTATAAAAACGCTGTAAAAAAGACTGAAAAGAGGTCCCATAGTATAGGAAAAATGTCTCCACAGAATGTCTTTTTTCTGCACATTTTATTTGTTTTTTTAAACATGTTGCAAAAAATGCCAGAGCAGGGCAGAAAATTTACTATTGGAGTCTATGTAAAGCGCCAGACATTTTTTGGTGCGTTTTTTGTGCTTTTTTTTTTTTTTGCAGAAATACACAGCAAATCTAATGCTTTGCATTTCTGCAAAAAAGCCCCAAAAATTGCAAAAAACGGCAAAAAATGCGCCAAAAACGCAAAATGCTCCAGAAAACGACCTTTTTTTCAGCAGCTTTTGATAGGCAGTGGACAAAAAACGTATGAACCTTTTCAGGATTTGGTTTTCAGGTAGTTTTTTGTCCCTCTGTGTAGAACTAGCCTAACCTGTTTTCGTTAACCCTTTGTACCTGAGGCAAGGTTATTCTTTCTGTTGTTTGCACCCAGCTGAAAATACGCTATTTTCTGTTACCTTTGGACTTTAAATAAAAACTTGTTTAATTTGAAGTTTGCAGTGTCTGTGATCCCTGTGACAGAGATGACCCCCCACAGTGTATATATACAGTTTGACCCAAATGCTAAGATGAATCCGCTTCGTTGCTCCAAAAGTGGCAGAATAGATTTATGTCAGTGTGCAGTATTGTCCTAGTATTGTCTAAATATGAAAATTTAAGCTGATAGCCAAGAAATCTTTATATAAATGTGTACTGTGTGTAAAAACAGTACCACACTTTTTTCAAGCTTTGTTTTTTTATCTGGGTGAACCAAATTGGACGGGGGCCCCTTGCCGACGGGTGGATTGATTTGGGGGCCCTTAGTTGAGTTTTTTTTTGGGCCCCCGGGTGGGTTTATTCTGGGCCCCCCAACCCTCGTAAAGGGTTTTTAAGCTTCTTGCTTTTTGTTTTTTTTTCTTTTGTTTTCTCTTCTCCAGGATCAATATGCAGTTATAAAAAACAATCCAGGTTGCCAAGTCGGGGCCCACTGGGGTTTTCCCCCTGTTCTCCGGCCAGTTCTAGCTGGGTGGACTTTCACGTAGCAAGCTAGCAGCTCTAATATAGCCCAAAATTTTAGAGGGAAATCTCCCTGAGAATATTGTCCAAACCAATTAAAGGAGGAATAGGACAAATTGTAGAGGCAAATAATCAGAAGTCCATGATGTTCATTAATACCCCATTTCAAATGATTAAAGGGCACTTTATGAATACTTATTATACCCCTAGTTTATGTGTTAGGAGTTAGGGCTTGTTCACATGGCGTTTTCCTCATGTTTACATCCGCTTTTTTGTCCGTTTCGGGGACAGCAGGTCGGCCCCAAAACGGTTTTAAAACAATTAGCTGTCTGATTGGCCTGACCGCCCCCTCTTTTGGCTCTCTTCCCGGGGATGGGCCCGGACGAAGTAAGCCATGGTTTTAAAGTAATGCCCTTTTATTCTTATTCACCCGTGTGAATGGTCCGTCTTTCTCTGTAGGTAATTGATTGCTGGCCAACGCCCGTGGCCAGGAATCCTCCAGCACTCTTTCAGTTAACCAGTGTTCCTGTTTGATTGACAGCCTTGTTTCCCTATCTAGTTTTGTGTTTCTTCCACCTATCACCTCTGTTCTATGTCCGCTGCTCAACTATTTAAGAATGCTTTCACCAGTCACCTGTGCCTGCTATAGAGGTCTTTTGTTTGTAGCTAGCCCTTCCTTTTGCATTTGCCTTTTCTGTATTTGACCCTGCTGTTCTCCTGACTATTTTCTCTCTCAGTGATTTGGTACTGTTGCGCCCGACCGGTATTGACCTGGCTAGTCTGACCCCTCTTTATTGTGTTCTGTCTTCGTTTGTCTGAGTCTTGTGTCTGCACTTAATCAGTGTAGCGCCTAGTCTTCTGGTTGGGGCCGACCTATTAAGGAGTCGGGCACCCCCAAAATGCAGGGACAGTGGTTGGGACCAGTGTCAGGGCCTCACTCTGTTGGTGTCTGTTCGTGTGCCCCTAACCGGTCCCTGACTTTAGCAGTGAGTTTATCACCGCGGGCTATGAGGAACACGCAGCGGCATTCACACGAGAGATACCCGCTGCGTGTTCCCCTCCTGCCTGTCGGCTCTGTCTATGAAAGAAATGACATGCAATTCTTTCAAAGACGGACCCGACAGGCAGGAGGGGAACAAGCAGCGGTGATATCTCATGTGAACATCGCTGCGTGTTCCTCATAGCCTGCAGTGATAATCTCATGGCTAATTGTGAGATGCGTCGCTGGGTCCGTCCTGTCGGTCCCCGAGACGGATCTAAAAACGTAGTTATCACGGAGTGAAAACGGCGCATGAACAAGCCCTAAGGCCACAGTAATTCAGTTCAGGGTGGATTTGATTTAAATCTAACTGATTTAAATCACGATTTAAATTACGATTTAAATCACTAGTCAGTAAGGCTTGATTTAAATCAGTGATTTAAATCAAAGTTTCTAACTAAACTAGTTCTTGCTATTTTAACATGCAAGTAGATGAAGATTTTTAGAATCACTTTTTATATTACTTTTTTCTCCCAGTTTATGGGTTAATCATTCATTATTTGGACACCATGTTCTGTTGACTTAGGAAGGAGAAAAAAATCGCTTAATAACAATTTAAATAGATTTATTCAACTGAAAAAATTACATTACAGCATTTTATTTGCTTAAACAAAGTTCCATGTTTGTTAACTAATTTGGCTAAACTAAACATATATATATTTTAAGAAACTTAGACTGTAAAGCCAGCGAACATGAAAAATTTAAAATTTACTACTGTCCCCTGCTGTCCTCTGTAGCTCACTTGTCGTCATCTTCTCATCATCTTCTTTTTGTTCCTTTTCAATAATCTGGAAAAGAAAAACAAGCTTTCCTGCTTTATTGGGTCCCAACCGATTTCTCAATTTAGAATGAATGAGTCCAAAGGAAGAGAATATTCTTTCAACGCTGCAGAAGAAGCTACTGCTGTTAAAAGTTGAAATCTTTACTTGAACAGTCTCTAAATCCAAGCGTTAAGTGACTTCCACCATTTTTACTGGTGGACCTTCCTTAAAATATCTTCAGCAAACATATATTTCTTGAATGGTTCCCCCTTAGCTCTGAAGTTTATTATAACTGGCATTAAAGATGGATGATTGCTGGATTACCCATTGTATTAGCTAACTCCTCTTCCTCAGCACTTAGGTTTTGACCTGATATTGGATATTGACATATTTGCCAAAAAATGAGCTGGAGTCAGTGCTTGTCCCATTCGTTTGTTTACTGCTTGAAATTTTAAAATTCTGTCCATGTGTAGTTCTGTTTTTAGTGTTCACTCATTTTCCCTTTCCAAATTTAAACATCAGCATCCGAATATAAAACAGCTATTTTTCTGTATTTTGTTTTAAAAGCTTGAGAGATGGGTTTCAGGAACTCAGCATATGTTCACATTTATCTTATGCCCAATGTTGAGATTTTGGCCGTGACAGTGCCATCTATTTTATCTCGATTTTCTTCACTAAGTTTTCATCAAAATTAGGCCAGTTTTTGATATACTGCTAAAAAACAGTCCCCCACAGAGTTCCATCTAACATCTTGTGGGAGCGTTAGCTTGGTTCCCCCCAAATCCTTTTCAGAGCTGCGGGCAGCAAAAATGATTATTTACGGAAGTATTTAGCTTTTCAACAAACATTAGCCTTTATTTCTGGAAAAACTTAAGTTTTGGTAAGAGGTGCAGAAAATGAGCACTGCAACCTTATGTTTTTTAGCAGCTTTGTATTCCCTTCCTGCTTTTTCTAATCTCTTCAATCTTGGGTTTCGTTTGCAGCATTGTCAGTGACCAAACTGCGTACTAGACATTTAAATTTTTTGTTCACATGTCGTTATAGCTTTTACTGCCACTTCTTGTAAGTATTCTGCTGTGGTGTGCATTTCCTGACTTTATCAGTTGTTTGTGCAAGGAAGATTTTTACCTTCTTCTGTTGTTATTAAAAGCACTACAAGGATCAATTGTGGACTTATTTCCACCCATCAATACTTAGGTTAACAATTTTACCTCCAGAGCTGTTGAAACATTGCTCACATTTCTCTGTCATACACTTGATCCAGCAGTTTCCCTGAAAACATCAGCTCTGCTGGGTGGGACTGTATCCTGGTTCGTGACTGACCAATTAATAAATTTTGTGGGTTCTCGTCAGCCCGGGAAAGAAGAGTTTGTGGCATAAATAAACTGGGCAATTTTTTCATCAATCAACTCTTTTTCTAATTGCTAGTTCTTATCACAAAAACCTATCTATGGTGGTTCCAGGAGATAAAGGTTTTTTCTTCCTTTTGGGTGATGGTGATATGTGGCTGTGGGTGTCTGATGATGATGATGCTGCTGCTAATGATGCACTATCCTGGATGGAAAAAACTCTGAAACTGTAGAAAGGATGTGGTGATCTTGGAGGTGGATAATTTTTCCCGAATCCATGAATTCCCCTAAACAAAAAAAAGTCAATGCTGTTATTTTATTGTTTTTTTACAATTTCTGCTTATTGTACACAACACATCATGCCCCTGTCCCAAAAGGAATATTTGTTTTTCATCATAACTGTACCAAATGACGTAACATGCAGTAATAATAAGAAATATTAATTTTTCTCACCATGACAGTTCAGTCTTTAGAAATAGGATTCAATAAAAAATGTTTACCAACCTGAATATCCTGCCTGTTCAGAAGTGTTTCTTTGGTCATCCATCACCCGCACTTTTCATGATGTGGCCCCATTCGCGCCACCGGCCCCTTTCATCTCTTTGTTGCATCGTTTGCATTTTGCACGCATGCCTGCCTTACCGTAGGCGAAGGAGCTTCATTAAAATATTCCCAAACTGGGTCTCTTTTAGGCCTGCTGCCATTATAAGGAAAGAATGTAAAAAACCTCAGATCGAAACACAAAACAGATCCAAAACTTGTCTGTCTGTGGCTATGCTGCAGTATTGTCCTCAAAGTTTCACTTTCATTTTCTTGTCTGCTTGCCCTTCCTCCTCCTCACACTTAGATTACATTCTTCTTGTGTTGTGCAGATCTATTCCACTCCAAAAAATCAGAAACATATTGTCTAACTTCTTGGACTTGGCATGAAGGGTTGATTCTGTATTATAGGTTTGTAGAAAAAAAGGATTAAGGTCTTTTTCTCAACTCTGTTCATGTTGTAACATTTTTGCTGGAGAAGAGGCTTGGGGACCTTTTGCGGAGTCAAATTCAGTTTTGAGAACTGCGTAAGTAAAGCGAGCGTCGGTGATAATATAGGAGAGAAACTGCCCACTAATCCTACAGAAACCTCTGGAAGAGCATGGTATTGTGAATGTTACACATATACAGCCTTTATTCTACTGAGTTAAACAACTCAGCTTTATCTCATGATGGAAGTTTATTGAAAAAAATCCGATTTAAATAAAAAAAATCAGATTTTTTTGATTTTTAAAAAAAAACCATTGATTTTTATCCACCCTGATTCAGTTACATCTCAGTAACCAAATTACAAGGATAAACTTGGACTCCCCATGATTCAAGTGAGCTGAACTTATATAATCATAGAACCCTACAGCAATCTAAGTTCAGTTCATCTGAACAACATGCTGTTATATTACCAACACTAAGATACACTGCATTGTGGGCATCTGTATCTGATGTTACAATTTAATCTGTAGGAAACAAAGCTACAGAGCTTTAAGGAGTTAAAACATGTGCTTATCAAAGGTAAACAAACTAATCTTGTTAGAGATAAAGACTCTGCTCCATCCGACCATGATGACATCACTCCCTGTCTCTGTCTAATTAGGAAGGGAGACATGGACAGTGACCTAGAGACACTTGTGTGCACTCAGAACAGATAAAATCTCTCTCATCTTCTGATGAGGGCAACATCAAAATAGCAATGTATTCAGTAAAAGACTTCATTAACCTTTCCCTACATGTTGAAAGCTAATCATTGTTGTGAGAAAACCCCTTTAAGGGATTATATAATTCTTCTCTGCATAGACCACCAGGTTTGCTGTCATTAATTTCTTTCCTACCCTAGGCCTCAACAATGTTACCATAAGCCAAAGAACTATCCCAGCTCCTTGCACTGAACTTTAACTACATGTTGTGTAGTGTGTAACAGTATGTCCAAGACATCAAGTGTATTTCTGTGCACACATTTATTCTTTTTTTTTTTTTTTTTTAAATTTAATGGTTTATTGGATTTTCAAAATATAACAAAGCAATACTTCATAGTAAACAGAACATGTTGCTACCAATATGCAAAGAGCCAAAGTCAAACACAAGGTTTACACATAAAAAACTGCAAGCAACAGACTTAATTTTGATCGAGGAGATGCTAGACCCCTCACTGTACGTGTCAAGGGTCTCCTATGGTCCACAACAGGTGGATACTTACGCATATGCAAATGAACACTATTGACCGGGAGGAATGAAGGTTGTTCCTGAGGAGCATAAAAGAATGCAATTGGGACCTCCTTTTGGGTTTTAGATACAGAGAGGGGAAGGGAGGAAATGAAAAAGAGCGGGGAAGCGAGGAAAAGAGAGGGGAAAGAGAAGAAGAGAGAGAAAGAAAAAAAAAAAAGGGTCTCTCATTAACGATCCCACCCACCCCCGGCGAAGATGCCCCCCGACCAGGCCCGCTCCCACGGATAGTGGGGGTGAGATGCGAAGGGACTCAAGGGTATTGATGAGTTAAGGTTTGGAATTCCGTGGAAGTTTGGTATTCCGTCCAGGGGGACCAAATCCGCGTGAACTTAATTGTATTCGCGTCCGTTTTAGCCACTAGCTCCTCCATGCGGTGCGTGTGTGCAACCTCATCTACCCAATCTGCCAGGGATGGGGGCGAGGTACTCTTCCATTTACGTGGGATGACTGACTTAGCCGCCTGGAGAAGGTGCCTAGTGAGAAATTTCTTATAGGCCGAACATGGGAGTTGGAACATGAACAAAAGGACTGCTTCAGGCGCATCAGGGATGATGGTACTAGTGCAACCTCTGATTGCGGTGAGGATCACGACCAGAATGGTCTGATGCGCGCACAGCCCCACCAAATATGGGACATAGTGCCCACCTCCGACCCACAGCGCCAACAAGTCGAAGGGACGTTTGGCCACCATTTATGTAACAAGGCCGGTACCCTGTACCATCTAGACAATATTTTATAGCTAGTCTCTTGTGCCTTGCAAGCCATGACGGCCTTATGGGTCAGATAGAAACACTTGTGCCATTGGTCATCTGTAAAGGTTTTGTTCAGTTCTTTCTCCCAGGAACGGCAATAAGACGGCAACTGCACATCATTGAGATCCAGAAGCATGTGGTAGAGGACTGAAATCAAATGACGTGGGGGAGGTACAGTCGAACACATGCGTTCAAAGGTAGTCATGGCGTGTTGAAAATTAGTGTTGGAAGGCATGGAGGAAATAAAATGTGTAAGTTGGGTGTATTCAAAAGAATAACGTTTCAGCACCTGATGAGGTTGAGCTATGATTTCTGATAGGGGGCGAAGGCGACCCTGAGAAATCAGGGCATGTACTTGCAAAGGGCGGGTTTTGGAGAACCCCAAGAAGGAATTTGGCGACTGCCCAGGGGGAAAGAGCGGGTTATCTGTGATGGGGGTTAGAGGGCCCGTAAGATCAAGTAGAGAATTCTGGGGTTTTATTTTATGCAGAATAATAAGGGTCTGAAGGGTGGTGAAGGAAAAGGTCTCTACCCTCCGGAACACAGAGGTCGGGTGCCAAGGGAGAGAGACCAACGACAGCGGGCTGAAGGTTTGTGCAATAAAAACCCATAGCTTGGCCTGGGAGGTGTGCACCAGGTCTATGAATCGCTGATAGGCCGAGGCCAGATAATAAAGCCTACAGTCGGGTAGACTCACTCCTCCCCTGTCCTTGGGTCTGTGTAATACGGCTCTATTGAGTCTGGGGCGTCCTGGGTGCCAAATGAAATCTGAAAAGGTTTTACGGAGCTGCTGCCAAAAGGAGGCAGTGAGTGGGATGGGCACTGTTTGTAATAGGTAAAGGAGCTTTGGGAGGAGGGACATCTTTAGGACATTCATCCTCCCAAACCAGGAAAAGGCCTTAGACTTCCATGCTTGGAGAGTTTGAGCAAATTGGGAGAGAAGAGGACGGAAGTTTAAATCAAACAATTGGTTAAGATCAGACGGGATTTTCGTCCCTAAATAGGATATTGCACCTGAAGGCCAGGAGAAAGGGAATGTTGCTTTCAGGGACGATAGAACCGAGGGGGGGAGGGAGATGTTGAGGGCTTCAGACTTAGACATGTTGATCTTTTAATTAGACCAGGTGCTAAACTGCCCCAACTCAAACATCAGTGAAGGTAGAGAAATTTGTGGATTGGTGACATAGATTAAAAGATCATCTGCGAATGCAGAGCATTTGAATTCGCGTCCTCCTACAGTAACTCCCCTAAGGTCCGGGTTGGCGCGGATCGAACCCAGAAGGCCCTCCATGATGAGGACATTTAACATGGGCGAGAGGGGGCAGCCTTGCCGTGTCCCGTTGTGAATAGAGAAAGCTTCTGAGAAAGAACCGTTCACTTTAACTTGTGCCGAAGGGGAATGGTACAGTGCTAAAATTTTTGCGGTGAATTCTGGACCTAGGCCTATGTGGGCTAGCGTCTGAGTGAGAGCGGGCCATGAGATGCGGTCGAAAGCCTTTTCGGCATCTAAAGAAAGAATCATTAGTGGGATCTTATGAAGTCGGGCATGATGGATTAAGTCAAGGGCCTTAAGAGTGTTGTCCCTGGCCTCTCTTACGGGCACAAAACCGACCTGGTCCGGATGAATCAATCCTGGAAGATATACGTTGAGCCGATTGGCCAGCAATTTGGCGTAGATCTTGAGATCCACATTGAGTAGAGAAATGGGTCGGTAACTACCGCACAGTTGGGGGTCTTTTCCCTTTTTTGGGGATGACGGTGATGTGTGCCCGGGAGGAGGCCTCAGGAAAGTGTGAAGTGGAAGAGATGTTATTAAATGCATCTAGAAGAGGGACTGAGAGCCTGTGGGACAGACATTGAAAAAATCTGGCCGAGTATCCGTCCGGGCCCGGGCTTTTACCTCCGGGCAGGTCACGGATCACTGTACTCAATTCCTCGGGGGAAAATGGTGATTCTAGACTCTGGATTGCTTCCTGAGGAAGGGATGGGAGGGCGCAGGGGGGCGGGGGATGGGTTTGGGAGGGAGTTTGAGGGTCTGGTAAATTGTATAATTTCGAATAAAACGACTTGAACGCTCCTGCAATGTCTGGTGTGGTGTGGACTAGGTCCCCATCCGAGTTTTTGACACAAGGTATGAAGGAGCGAGAGATCCTCTCCCTTGTAGCCCTAGCTAAGAGGCGTCCACTTTTATTGCCATGTTCGTAGAACACGCTGCAACATGACTGAAGGTAACGACCCCAAGAAATCTCAAGGAGGCGTTTCGCCTCTAATCGTGCCAGTTGCAGTTCCTGTAAAATAGAGGGAGATAGAGCTTGCTTATGCAGTAATTCTAGAGAGGATATTTTCTGTAGGGCCACGGATAGAGAGTGAGCTCTCGCTTTCTTCAACCTGCTGCCATGTTTGATGAGAACCCCTCGGAGCACGTATTTGAGAGCTTCCCATTTATAAATGGGGGCTGTGACATCATTTGCGTGGTCCGACAGGAAATTTTCCACTGTGGATTCAAGTTCCGCTACACAGGCCACATCAGCAAGCAAGGAGTCGTTTAGTCTCCAGGTTTTGGCTTGGTTAGTCACAGAAGGGACCAAAAAAGAACAGAATACGGGGGCGTGATCTGATAAAAGGATGTTACCTATAGAGAAGGATCGTAGCCAAGGGAGGGCATTATGCTGAACTAAGATATGGTCAATGCGGCTATACATATCGTGCGGGTTTGAGTAAAAGGTGTAGTCCTTCGTAGTAGGGTGTTGTAATCTCCAGCCATCACACAGCTAAAGCTGTAAGAAGGCTTTTTTAACTTTTTTAATGGCGGAGTAAGAGAGGGTGGCTCTGCCCGTTGTCCAGTTGTCCAGTGTTGGGTCCAAAGTTAAATTGAGATCCCCACAAAGGAGAATCGTGCCTTTCAAAGAGGGGGAAATCCTATCTAGCAGTGATGTGAGGAAGGAAACCTGCCCTTGGTTTGGTGCTTAAACATTAATAATCGTGAAGATTTGGCCATTAACAGAAATAGTCAGAACAATATATCTGGCTTCCACATCTATCACACTATCCAGTACCTGGTGTGGGAGGGATTTGTGTATAGCTATCGCTACACCACGTGTTTTAGAATGGGAGCAGCTAGCGAAGTGCCACTGGGTATAAAACCTGTCTCTGAGAACAGGGGCCTGTCCTGTCTTGAAGTGCGTCTCTTGAAGACATAAGATGTGTGTTTTTTGGTGGTGAAAGTGACGCAGGATATGCGATCTCTTCATAGGTGAATTGAGTCCCTTCGCATTAAAGGAGGCTATATTAAGATCCCCCATGGTTAGGCTGAATCATGAGAGCAGGCTGCCGAGAGGGACGCCGCCACCGACATGGGCAGGAGGGGCCGGGGGAGAGACACAAAAAGAAGAGAAGGGAAGAGAGAGAGAGGGGGGAAAAATAAATAAATAAATAAATAAATAAAAACACGAGGGTGATGCCAGTACAACTAGCACTAAAGAGGGCAGACACCTGCAAAACAGGGAGGCCACTGAGCCTGTAGACAGCTCAGGGTAAGATCCCCTACCTATTGGGGGAACGAGGAAGGCACACATCAAGAGAGGCAACTCCTATTCTGAAGCATATTGAAAACCTGGCTAACATCTGAAAATGTAATAACATATAACATGGGCATAGAGAGTCATCGAATAGAATAGAAAGCTGTGAGTACAGTCGTGACCGCAATTGGCAACTACCCCTTGAGTTCAGGGCGTGCGGAGCAAAGTGACTACAGCGGGTCTCAGGAGTCCAGAGGTGGGCTTTGGCCCCTACTAGAAGTGGTGGGGTGTCCATCAGGTCTGCATCCCCTGGGTTTGGGTCGTCTCGGGGGTAGGCCCCCTCCGGGTCTCACCGAGCTCTCTTTGGTGTCAGGTCTATTTACGTTTCTGGAAGCAGGGGATGACACAGACGGCCATTCCGGCCTGCAAGAAGGAAGGAATGTCCTCGGGAGAGCGTATTGAGAGTGTCTGGTCCCCAATGCGGGAGATGAGAGCGAATGGGTATCCCCACCTGTATGTGATGTTCCTCTCCTTCAGGACGGCGAGTAGAGGCTTGAGCATGGCTCTCTGTGCTAGAGTATGACGTGAGAGATCTGATAGGATTTGGAGGGATGCATCTTTGTAGGAAAGCTGGCGTCGGTTTCTGGATCGCTGGAGGATCTCCTCCTTGAGACCGTAATAGTGGATCCGACATATCACATCTCTTGGGCGGAGGGGGTCTGAGCTCGGTGGTCTGAGGGCTCTGTGGGCCCTATCGATCTCTATATATGTTGACGGTGGTCGATCCAGAAGATTGTTGAAGATGCTGGTTAAGACATCGAAGAGGTCGCTTGGTGGGACCGACTCCGGCAAACCCCTGATTCGTAGGTTGTTTCTTCTACTTCCGGTTTCGACGTCGTCTAGATGCTGTTGTAGGGCGAACAGTTGCACGGAGTGCTGCTGAACGGTGCTTTGGAGGGACGTCACCGAGGAGCAGGTATTGTCCTGAGCTTGAGAAATAGAGTCCACTCTGGTGGAGAGATGTGAGAGCTCAGAACGGAAGGAAATGAATTCTTGTTTGCATTCATCAAGAAGTTGACGAGCGAGGTCGGAGATATCCGCTTTCAGCGATTGTGTTAATATCTTCAAGTCCGCTTCTGTGACGGGTTTAGCATCTTCTAGAGATGTCAGGGAGGGTGGAGTACCCTGTGAGGTGGGAGTTGTAGAGGCCTGGTGAGTGGTCCTGTCAGCGGCAGGAGGACGCTGGGCAGGGGTGTGCGGAGAGCTGTTCTGCACCTGTTGTGTAGGATAGGTCGCGTTGGCCAAGTAGTGGCCTTGGAGTTGAGGTGGCATGGGTGAAGCATAAATTTGGTGATGATGGCATTGGCGGGGGTCCACTGGTGACCCAGAGTGCGATCTGGTCGGGGTCACGATCCCCCATGAGGAGCCGGTGGACCATCTGGGCGAGAGCTCCGGCGGCACAGCGCCTGGGGGTTGCAGCCAGCTCTGCATAGCGAGGGGAGCAGTAGAGCCGTGTTGCTGACCAGTGTTGGCGGTGTCACAAGCTGAGAGAGCTCTCACATGGTACGAGGCCGCACCTAAGGCACCCTCTATGGAGGCACTAGGGCTGGGTGCAGATACATCCTGGCTATGCCGATGGGATGATGGCTGTGCATGGGCACTTTGTATGGGCATAGCAGCTCCCTGGGGACACGCCTGAACGGGGAGCCCAATGTGTGTTAAAGGAATGTCTGTGTCCATATGGGCACCACCTGAAGAGATGGCCTCTTCTCTCACCTCCACCCCTTCATTTAGGGGTATGCTGTGGGAGGCAAAGAGAGCCCCAGATTGAGGGCCTGAGGCAGCTGGGAGGTGTATAAATGATGAGCCCCTGTTTTCATATTCCTCCATGTGCTTTGCAGCAGCCTCCCTGGCAGTGGCTGAGCCATGGTGGGGTGGAGTGTAAGGGGACATGTGGGCCATGGCGGAGTCCCGGTATCCCTCCCAGCATACCTGTATCGGCGCGGCTGCCGGCGATCCATGACCCGGTGGTTCTGTGTAGCGGGCCTCCTGCTGTAGCGCCGCTGCTGAAGAGGGAGCGCCGCCATGCCACGTGGGCGAAGATGGCGCCGACTGATGCGCTGGACTACAGGCTGCGTGATCCAGAGCCGGAGATGCCGTTGGAGTCTCGCGTTCAGCGCGGGGAACTGCAGCCGAGGGTCTGTACGAGCCGTGCCTGCCGGAGGCCGGAGATGGAGGAGCGGATTCACAGTGTCCAGCCAGAGGAGACATGGTGCGGACTCCCGGGAGTGGAGGTCGCCGAGGAGTCGGTTTTGCCCCTGGAGCGGGTGCTGGGCGGCCATCTTGAGCACCCGCAGCAGCCGGGTTATGATCGTCCATTTAGGCCGCAAAACGGCCGAAGTACTGGTCTATTTCGCCCTGGGAGGATACCCTGCTTTTTGCCCGTTTTGCCCATGTCTAGTGTTCGATTTAGCCAGGTATATCGCTATAGCTGGAGATCCCATTGGAATCTCTAGTACTAGGATAGATATAAAATAGCAACAAATAGTTTTTATTCTTAAGGGGGTATCCCGGGAGTTTTAAAAGCTTGTTTGTCCGATAGGTCATGATTAAGAAATAAATAAAAGAAGCAAACTTACCTCCTGGATGCTGCTATTCCATCCCAGTGGCCATCCCGGTCATCCCCGCTGTAGCTGTGAACGTTCGTTGTTCACATGACAGGTGCAGGCAATCACAGGCCACAACATCACGTGGCTGCAATGATTCTTTCATTCTATATTTTATCATGTGCTGTTGGACAAACGAGATTTGGGAACATCCGGAACACCCCTTTAACATAGACACAACTTCGGCAATGAACTGGCAATGTTCCACTGAAAGCAGGACACTGAGCGTCCCGCCAGGACATTGCCAGGGCCGCGGGATACGCCGGCCAAAAGTGGGACATCTGGTCACCTTACTTGAATCCCTGGAGGTCACAGACCAGGAAGTGAATTTGAAGGACCTAAGTTCCAGTAAAAAATTACAAAAGGACCTACTATAGGTGGGACCTATAGTGCATCGTAGAAATGGATGCCCTCCGGAGTCCCGTAATGCTTTACTCCTGTCCCCACATGACATCTGCCTGACGGCGCTCCTTATCTTTAGGCCTGCATTGCTCGTCTCACAAGTGCCCTCTCACTACCCGTACGGTCGGCAGTGCCTCCATACCATTTCTACTTTTCAGCCTTGGTCTTTTGTGTAATCTGTATGACTAAGGTCGCCATAGCTACCAAAACGTCACTGCAATCTTATTATCACCAGAACCTCCAGGATTCTGTGTTTAAATCACACCTGAATTAATTGCATGAAATGTATAACTGTAATTATTATATAAAAGATATATCTCACTTTAAACGCAAAGATCTTTCTGTGCTGTGGATTATTATTTATATGGTTCTAATGGTTGAAATAACCCTCCCACTAGCACCTCCCATTGTAACCATGAGCTGTACACTAGGGGCGACATGCGCAAGAAGGTGCATTGCGCAATCGCGGTGCATAGCGTATCATTGCTAGTATATTTAAGGCGCCTATTGAGACGCATTGCTTAAAGGAGACACATTGCGCTATCAAGACGCATAACGTATCATTACTAGTGTATGTAATGCGCCTCAATAAGCGCATTGCGTTAAGGAGTCACACAGCGTATAATCGCTACTATATTTAAAGCACCTTTTTAGGCGCATTACAATGTGTCGTGTCCAACGTATAATGCGCCTAGTTTTGGTGTATGACAGTTCATTTACATCGAGAATATGGCGCCAAGAGTATTTTTGCCACAAAATGAACCCAAAAAACGGTGCTTGCGTATTGGGACAGGTCACCCTAGATGTCTATCGTACATCATAAAGCACTATTGAGATTTTTCTGGGCAGATCCTCGCAAAAATCTGTGCAAAAAAAAAATTGTTCCCTGACTTTCTGGTCGATTCCCAGAAAGATTTTGAATTCTGACCAGCTGAAAAACCGACCCATGTAGACTACTGGGAAGATTTTTTATGGGGGGAGGTACATAGGGAAAGTTAACATTCGGTTTTCAGACGGTTCCAAAATCTGACTAAAAAACCAACTAAAAACCCGTGTAGACATGCCCTAACTGGTCTCCACTGTGGATAATTGAGAGTCCTGAGTAGGGCTGTGCTCCCGTATTACATCCATGTGCCTTAGCAGGAGATATGGATAATGTTAGTTACACAACCCCCTATATGTGCTTCTTGCAAAATATTTACCTGATTAAGCCTAGATCCCTTAGTGTCATGTACAAAGATCTATGAATACTACTTTACCATTATCTTTATGTTTCTGTAATTAAGTGCATTTTATTTTTTTACCATTCCTTATGATTTTACTTTGAATATCTTTTCACGTTTATCAGTTCTAATATTTGACTTACAAATGCATATGCATTAATATAATTGAACCAGAAATAGAAGTACATAAAAACAGAACTATCGGGAAAACTCATAGCTGTAAATAATTCCAGATCAGCTGAATTCTATATCAAAGTCCCTAATTAATATATTAGCATTGGTGTTTGATTTTATTACCATGAAAGATCATCCTGTAGCTTTGCATCTATTACTGAGGAAATATCGTTTTCCACATTGTAGATGAAAACATTTAGGGCAACATGTCCGAAAAGTGACGTATCAATGCCAATTTTAGGCGCATTGAATCAGTGTAAAGTGCGCCTGAAAGTCCGATACTTTCTAAAAACTGGCGTCAGGTATACCTTGCATAGAAAACTTAATGCGCCTTTTTAGGCCTAAAGAGGCACATTACGTCTAAAAAGGCGAATCGCGCAACTCACGGCACCTAGCATATCATTGGTAGTATATGTAATGCGCCTCTCGAGGCGCATTGCCCGACAGAGGCGCGAAACATATGTAATGGGCCTTAGCAGGTGCATTGCGCCACGGGGGCGCACAGTGCACCATATTTAGACGCATTACAAAGTGTTGTGCCCGGCATAAAATGCGCCCAGTTTTGGTGTACGATAGTTCATTTACAACAAGAATATGGCGACAAAAGTGGTTTTGGTGAAAATAGACCAAAAAACTGGCGTTGGCGTGTTGGGACATGTCGCTCTTAAAGTTTGGGTTTTCTACCTCCTTTTTTATGGTACTCCTCTCTCCCCTTACCTCCATTTTGATGCCATGCCATCCTCACTCTTTAGTAGTCTTCTGTTTTGTTAATTCTTCTTCTAAACGATTGTGTCACCGCTGCAGCTATTGATTGTCACGTGCTACTCCCTGAAGTCACTGTTTTGGTACCTCACTTCTAAACGGTGACATCAGGTAGTGGCATGTGACTATTGCAGCCAGTTACTGGCTGCAGGAGTGACGTCCCTGTTCGGAAGAATACTGGAGGCGAGTGAGTATAGAGCAGATCCGGAACAGAAGTGAGAGCAGAGTATAACTTATCTTTTTTTAAATGAGCACTACAAGCAGAAAAAAAAGAGATGGACAATCCCTTTAGGGGGTTTTCCAATTTATTTATTTATCATGATTAAAATTCCCCAAAAAGACAGGAAACTATACTTGGCAGTGTTATTCCTGCTGCTTCCAGAGCTACCACATAGTTCCTTCCAGCTGAGCTTTGTTTACTTGGCCGCAGCAAAGATGTGCTCTTATACCCACATTACCACTGGAGCCACTGAAGGGATAGACAGGAGTGCATGGGTGCATCATTGTTACAGCCAAGTAAACAAGCCTGGTAGGGAGGATGGGATAAGGGATGCTCGAAGTGGTACGGGAGCACATGGGTTAAAAAAGATACTTCTTTTTTAGTGCAACAAATTTCCACTGCCAACATTTTTGAATAACTTTACATTTTTGAAAAACTAAGCATATTCTTTTTTTAAAATTTTATATTTTGACTGTAGATGTTGTTATACATGATATGACCAAGACCAAGGATGATCAGTCCCCTGAGGAAGCAACGCGAAACGTGCGTTGGGGAACAGAACTTGGCTTTATTCATAGTTATACATTTATGTATTATATGATTTAATGTGACTGATCATCCTCGGGCTTTACACTGACCCCTTTTGGGTCACTTATAATCTGTGGCACTTGCACCTTAGGGTAAGTTCACACGGCTTAATTGTGGGGCGTACTGTACGCCCCGCAATTGTGCGGGGTGTTCACGGAGCCGCGCTGATCAGCGCGTACTCCCCGCGCGTATAATATGATCATATTGTACGCCCGGGGAGTGGAGGCATAATCCATAATTCTCTATGAGAACTGTGGATTACCGCAATGATTGGGGCACATTTCGCTCGTATTAGAGTGCAGTACGCCACGAAATACGTGGCGAAATGCGCCCCAAAAGCAGCTGTGTAAACATACCCTTAGGGCTCGTTCACACGGCTGATTTGGGCACTGATTTCAGCCGTACTGCGTGCCATATTCGCGCTGCAGTACGGCTGAAATCCGTCTCTGTCATTACGGTAATCCATAGTTCTCATAGAGAACTATGGAGTCCGTCTCCTCTCCCTGCTCGGCGAATACGCGTAGCGGTGAGAAAGTGACATGTCAATTATTTATGGCGTGTACGCGCCGTGAATAATGACTGTCTATGGGGCCGGCGAGCTGCCGGCCCCCTGCCCCGCCTCCGCTGCAATAAGCCGTGTGAACTAGCCCTTATAGTCATTGTTTATTTATATATTATTTGTTATTCATGATTATCTTTGTTGGTCATATACACCTGGGAATGGGTTATATTATATTTTTGCATATGTATCTGGTGTTTGGGCTATATCTATATAATAAACTGACTATTATTGATTTTTTTCAGTCCCTAGTAATTGTATTCATTTCTATCATGTATTACCTATGCATTTGCTTGGTTCTCTGTTTTTGATGGTGCCTTTTTTATATATTTTTTTATATGATTGTCATTATTTTAATAATTAGTATTTAATAAAAATGTGATATTTTACATTTGCCTTTCTTGTGTTAATTGTTTTTAGAGTGTAGGCCCCAAGATTTGTGGCTTGGGGCCTAGTACAGGCAGTGGAGCTATGACATCATTCCATCACACTGCTCCCTACAGTGTATCCCGGCCGTTCTACTTCAGCCGCTGCCCAGAGGCACATTTTCAAAGGGGTTGTCTCTTATAATTGAACTCATTTAAGGGTAATAATTAAGATAATAAGCTGGCTTCCACTTAATCTGGCAACTTCTGCTATTTGCCAGGAGTATCAGGAGAGAGTATTGAGGCAATCAGCTAATCATCACGGGGGACTCCATTTAATACAACTTCTAGAGACAATGGGCGACATGTATGAATCTCGCCGGGTCGGGGCGCACCTTTCCGCCAGTTTTCCGGCGGAATCTGCGCCTGATTTATGTCGGGGCCGGGGCGCGCTCATAAATACTATGTAAAGTCCGCCTCGCCTGTGTCTTAGGCACAGTGCGGGACTGAGGCGCAGTGCGGGGCTGCGCCTATGATTCGGCGCCGGAGGTAGTGCGGTCATACATGCGGGGAAAAGTCCGCCGCGCCTGGCCAGTGTGTGGGGCGCAGTGCGGGGACCGAGGCGCAGTGCGGCGCTGCGCCTAAGATTCGCCGTCCGAGGAGGTGCGCTCGTACATGCGGGCAAAAGTTCCCTGCGCCTCGCCAGTGTGTGTGGGGCACAGTGCGGGGACATGGGCGCAGTGCGGGACTTAGGCGCTGTGCGGAAATGCGCCGAAAAAAAGTTCCGATGCGAGACAGGCTGGAACAGCGAGAAATCATTCCACATGTCGGTGCGGAGTATGAATCAAAAATCGCCTTTATAAAGGCGTTCAACATTCTCAGGAAAAGAGCTGAAACCTAAAAAATAAAAAATACATAAAACAAAATCACTTTCCAATATCCTAATTCAAGAATTAGGATATTGGAAATTGCCGGGAAATACAGTAATTCAAATTCAGAAAGCTATTCTGATTGGTCGGCATAAACCGGCCAATCAGAATAGGAGCGACAGAGACCCATTAAAACCTATGGAGAATTATTGACCAATCAGAATAGGAGCGACAAAGACCCATTCTAGTCTATGGAGAAGTTTAGACCAATCAGAATCCACGGCGGGATAATTCAAAATACAGTAAAAAGACAGAAAAGAGCTGATTGGCTGAGCTAGCGGTGGCTTGGCTATCCCAGCCAATCAGAGCGCGAGCTACTTCTCCCTTTATAGTCTATGGAGAGATGGGCGCTCTGAAATCTCGGCGTTAGATGGAAGAAAAGAGCAATTTGAACTAAACTTGCTATACTAATAATTATATCGGTGAATAAGATGTAGGATTTACCATACTGTAAAGAACTTTGCTCTAGTGCTGAGCAAACCATTCGGAAAAAGGTTAGTTTGAGTCGATTTTATACGTATTTTCCGAACCGGAGCCAAACCGAATTTTTTGACCCAAGTAAAATTTGAGTTCAGGACATGTGGTCGGTGCCATTTTCAGGTGCTTCCTTCAGTTTTGGCGGCTAGCCAACCAGTGCAGAGCACAGAGGGGGTCAAAAATGTCACCACTGAGGGTGTAGGGATCTCATTGGTGGCTAAAATCAAATAACCGTCTTATGTGTATGTAACTGTATTTTCTATTGAACGCCATTTCAACCTTTCTCTCTGTACTGAACACACTGCTGCCTCTGTGTGCTTGTTTGCCAGCAGGCAGAAACACCATTTTCTAGAGATTTTACACAGGAAAAGCTGCTAGTGAGATGAGTCAGGGTATTGGGGGGATAGCTAGCTTAAGGAATCATACACATCAATAATTAGGGACAGGGGTGTAACTAGAGAAGCCTGGGCCCGATAGCAAAATTTTGGATGGGGCCCCCTCTACACCCCCTCGCCCGCCTCCCCGACCACGAACATTTACCAGGACATGCAGTTACTAGATAATACAAGGAGCGATTATCTCACCATACGTATCACCATCATACCACTGCCAAAAATATCTCACTATATCAAGACCAATATTACCAATAACGCTATTACATAAGGACTTGATTATACCGCCAGAAAACTACCACAAATTACCACCACATAGTGACTGAATAACTGTATACAATAACTGTATAGTGACTGATCAGTATACAATGACCAATAGTACCACCATATAGTTACCATATAGTGGTAGGTATCAGTGTGCTCAGGTGCTCTACAGACTTTATATTACCCCCATACAGTCACCATATGGTGGTAGATGCCAGTGTACACAGACTTTACAGACATATAAGTGATTACAGTGCAGTTACATCTTGTGACTCACAAGTGACGTTTTTCTGACAAGTCATTGACTTTATCTTTTGTTCTGCATTCAGTCCAGACCGCCATGATGATTTCTCCCGTCCACCACTCGTCCCTGCAGATTTGGACACAAATATCTTAGAATCCTCACTTTTTCAGCACCTCTGTACAAACTTCCAGGAGGTGGCAGAGGAGTATAGGCCTTAGCTTAGAGGCCCAGTCTCCTAGAGGGGAGAAACAGAGAATTCCCCCCATGGAGATTGTGTTACAGTTATGGCCTGCACCCCTCAGAATCATAGTGCCAGGTAGGTAGACCCCATTAGATAGGTTGGTAGGCCGTAGGTAGGTAGGTTGGTAGGCTTCAGGTAGGTAGGTAGTGCAAAGGCCTCAGGTAGGTAGATTGGTCCTAAATAGGTAGGCAGTAGATAAGCAGGTCTCAGTTAGATAGGTAGGCTACAGATATATAGGTAGATTGGCCCTAAGTAGGCAGTAGTTAGGCCCCAGATAGCTAACTAGGTAGTAGGTGGGCCACAGTTAGGCTGTAGTTGGGCCACAGGTAGCTAGACTTTAGGTGGGGCCCACATAGGTAGGTAGGTAAATAGGCTATAGGGGGCCCCAAATAGGCAAGCAGGCTTTAGCTAGGCTATATGAAGTCCATTTAGGCAGGTAGGGTTTATATTACGGTTTAGGCTATAAGGGGGCCCCAGATAGGCAAGGTTTAGGTAAGCTATAGGGTCCCCATATAGGCCGACAGGCAGGGTTTAGGTAGCTATAAGGGCCATATATGTAGGCAGACAGGGCTTAGGGTAGTCTATAGGGGCCATATATATAGACATGCAAGACTTAGGGTAGTCTAAAGGGACCATATATGTAGGCAGGCAGAACTTAGCATAGGCTATAGGGGCCATATATGGAGACAGGAAGGGTTTAGGGTAATCTGTAGGGGCCCCATATAGGCAGGAAGGGCTTAGGATAATCTATAGGGGCCCCATATAGGCAGGCATGGCTTAGGTAGTTTATAGGTGCCCCATATAGGCAGGCAGGGCATAGGTAGTCTATAGGGGCCATATATGTAGGCAAGCATGGCTTAAAGTAGTCTATAGGGGCGCCATATAGGCAGGCAAGGCTTTGGGTGGTCTATAGGGGCCCCATATAGACAGGCAGGGCTTAGGGTAGTCTATAGGGACCCCCATATAGGCAGACAGGGATTTAGGGTGGTCTATATGGGCCATTTATAGGCAGGAAGGGCTTAGGGCAGACTTCATAAATGTTACTCACCTGTCTCTTAATCCCCCGCAGCTCAGCTCCTGGCCAGTCTCAGTGCTAGGCACTGTGGGTAGGCGCCTGCGCCTAGCCGTAGACGCTCCTCTCTGTCACCATCGGGCAGTCATTCTTCAACGCTCGGACCGGAGGGCCTGGACATTCAGTGGCAGCATGCGCCGGGCCCCGCAGCTCCTCCCAACCGGCAGTGAACTCGTATTTTTACTGCTGGCAGGCGCAGGAGCAGAACTACCAGAGGAGCAGACGTGTCAGCAGCTGCCTCGGGCCCCCTAAGATCCCGGGCCCCGTGGCAGCTGCTACATCTGCTATCCCTGTAGCTCCGCCCTTTGTTAGGGAGTTTTGTATAGCTTTTGTATAGTGCAGGCATCCTCAAACTGTGGCCCTCCAGCTGTTGGGAAACTACAACTCCCATCATGCATTTATATAATCTATAACAGGTATGAGACATCATCAGTTGCAGGACCGTCTGGCCTCTCATCGCCTGGTTGGTTCCTTGTGAGTCTCATTTCTGAAGAGTGGCGCCAGTCTGTTCTTCAGTGGTTAACACACCCTGCATGCAGCAGTTTTAACACCCCTTCCTCTCAGTCACGGCCACAAATGTTGTCATCATCATCAGTCCAAAATGAAGTAAAGACAGGCCAAATGTTACCCAATAAACAAACCACTGTAACGATCCTGAGTTGTGGATCCACTGGGCCACCACAAGCGATGGCGGAAGCCACACCAGGGAGCGGAGTCTAAGTGGGTCCCGGTTTTCACCAGAGCCTGCCACAAAGCGGGATGGACTTGCTGCGGCGGGATTGCACCAGGTCGCTACCCCTGATGTAACTTGCTTGAAGTTACGAGAAGTGTGGAATAAACTGGCGGTACTAATTTGCAAAGCCTAAGAACCATTGAATGGCCCGAAGGCCAGTTGGACGAGGCCATTGCAGGGCGGCAGACTGTTTGGCCGGGTCCATTTAAAGTCCCTTGGCGGAGACAATATACCCTAGGAAGGGCAGACTGGATTGATGAAATTGGCATTTCTCCAATTTGGTGAAGAGGCGATTCTCCCGTAGACGACTGAGGACCTGGCGCAAATGAAGACGGTGGGACTTGAGATCAGACGAGAAGATCAGTATGTCATCCAGATACACGACCACGCACACATATAAGACGTCCCTGAAGATGTCGTTAACGTACCCCTGAAACACTGCAGGGGCGTTGCAGAGTCCGAAGGGCATAACTAGGTATTCGAAATGCCCATCCCTTGTGTTGAATGCCGTCTTCCACTCGTCGCCTTCTCGGATTCTAATAAGGTTATAGGCCCCTCGCAAGTCCAGTTTGGTGAAGATCCTAGCCCTGCGAAGCTGGTCGAAGAGCTCTGAGATCAGCGGCAGTGGGTAGGGGTTTTTCACCGTAATCTTATTCAGACCGCGGTAGTCGATACAAGGTCGAAGTGAGCCATCTTTTTTTTCCACAAAGAAGAAGCCTGTTCCGGCCGGTGAAGAGGACTTGCGGATGAAGCCTTTCTTGAGGTTCTCCTGTATGTAGTCAGACATGGCCTTGGTCGCGGGGACCGACAGCGGGTAGACTCTGCCCCGAGGCGGGGTCGTGCCAGGCAACAGGTCGATAGGACAGTCGTAGGGGCGGTGAGGCGGCAAGGATTCAGCCTGTTTTTCAGAGAACACATCGGTGAAGTCTTGGTACTCCGCAGGCAGCCATGCAACGGTTTCAAGGGCGTAGGCGGAGAAGTGGGAAGCACCGGGCGAGGTGCAGCAAGACAAAGATGTCGGCAGTTCTGTCCCCAACGTGTAACTTCACCCGTCTAAGACATGTGCGTGGCATTGCAGCCAGGGTAATCCCAACAGGATAGCAGATGAGGAGCGTGGTAGTACGTAGAACACGATCCTCTCGCCGTGAAGGGCCCCTACATGCATAGTAACGGGCTCCGTGCAGTATTGGATAGTGTCGCGCAGGACCTCCCCACTCACAGAAGAAATCGCCAGAGGCTTAACGAGGTAGATGGTGGAACGGCAATGCTTCGACGCCAGGGCAGCATCCATAAAATTTCCCGCCGAACCGGAATCCAAAAAGGCAGATGCTTGAATCCTTACTCCAGAGCTAGAAGTGATCTGTACCGGCATGGTTAGACATGGAAAGGAACAGTTCAAACCCAAGGACGCCTCTCCCACGTGCCCTAGGTACGCGCGTTTCCCTGGCGCGGACGTAGCGGACAGTCCCTCAGGAAGTGTTCTGGACTAGCACAGTATAAGCATAGATGCTCGGTGTGGCGTCAGGCACGCTCTTGTACAGAGAGTAGAGCACGGTCGACCTGCATGGGCTCCTCGCCGGAATGCTGAGGCGGTGGTATAGGAGGCTTCTGGAATACCGGAGCCAAGCGCAGAAAGCGACGAGGTCGAGCAGAGTCACGTTCCTGGCGGAGCTCCTCTTCCCTCTCGGAGAAGCGCACATCAATCCGCGTGGCCAGGTGGATCAACTCAGAAGCTGGAAGATCCCTTGCGGCCAAAGCATCCTTGACCCGGCTAGAGAGGCCTTTTGTTGAAAGTGGCGCAGAGGGCGGCCTCATTCCAGGTCAGCTCTGAGGCCAAGGTGCGGAATTGGATGGCGTAGTCACCAACCGAGGATTCTCCTTGTCGTAAGTTCAGGAGTGCGGTCTCCGCAGATGAAGCCCGTGCCGGTTCCTCAAAAACGCAACGAAACTCCTTGCGTCCACCAGCGGATCACCCCTATCCCAGAGGGGGGTCGCCCACGCCAGAGCCTTCCTGGAGAGCAGGCGGAGACCGAACGCCACCTTTGTGTGTTCGGACGGAAACTGGTCGGCCATCAGTTCCACGTGCATAGAGCACTGAGTAATAAACCCCCTGCATAGTTTCGGGTCTCCGTCAAACTTTGAGGGAAGCGATAGCCGAAGCTTGGGCCCCATGGCGGTGAGGGCGACGGTAGGTGCAGGAACGTGCGGAGATGGTGGCGGAGACTGCCATTGAGAAGCGACGAGCTGTTGCATCATGGACGTCAGCTGATCCAACTGCTGTGCCTGCTGCGTCAGCTGCTGAGTTTGCTGGGCAACGATGAATGTCAGATCCTCCACGCTGGGTAACGGAACCTTGGTGGGATCCATGGCCAATTCCAACTGTAACGATCCTGAGTTGTGGATCCACTGGGCCACCACAAGCGATGGCGGAAGCCACACCAGGGAGCGGAGTCTAAGTGGGTCCCGGTTTTCACCAGAGCCCGCCGCAAAGCGGGATGGACTTGCTGCGGCGGGATTCCACCAGGTCGCTACCCCTGATGTAACTTGCTTGCGGTGGTAGCCAAGGAATAACGCAGTACCGAATCGGCAGGCAAACTCGTAGTCGGGGACGGGCCGGAAGGTCAGGGCAGGCAGCGAAGGTTCGTGGTCGGAGAACGTAAGCCGGAGGGACTGGTACACAGGATAGGCAACCGGAACGTAGAAAGGGCTTCCTCGCATAGGTATGAGCACTATGGAATCGGCGAGGGCCAGGAAGAGGTGGAGCGTTAATATAGGGTCAGCGGCAGGTGTTTCCAATTATGGGCGCGCTGGCCCTTTAAATTTGACAAAGCCGGCGCGCTCGCGCGCCCTAATGAGCGTGGTTGCGCGCACCGGCCGCGCACACAGACTGGACCGAGGTCAGGTGAGGACGGAGGCTTGCGGGGACAGGTGTGCTCACGGGACGCGGCGCCACCCGCACCCGGCGCGGGCTGCGCTACAGGGAAACGAGTGCGTCTGCAGCCCAGAACACGGGCTGCAGCACCACTCGTAACAACCACACTAGATAATCCATATTCCAAAGAGCTCTTTGATGACACAACGCGGTTGGGGTCAAAAGGCATTTCAAGAGGCCAAAAAGGATGATTTTGTCTGCTGTGACACCCAATTGCTGATGCCCTCAGAGGAGGAGACGGAAGCTGGTTCGTCGGCAGAAATCCCGAGGGGTCAGCAATGCTTCACAGTGCCTGTGGCTTCTAGCCTGCAGCTTGAGGATGTAGACTGTGAGGAAGAGGAAGCCAAAATCCTGAATGTTGGCATTGCCAGGCTTTCGGCATTGGAAATTTTGCCTTTCCGCTTCGGGGACACAGATGGGTTCCGCCATGTAATGGTCCTGGCACGCCCCCAATATCAGATGCTGAGCAGGCATTTATTTGCCAGAAAAGCTTTCCCTGCCCTGGCCAGTCACGTGGCAGAAAAGATCTCCAGCGTGTTGGCTGCATCTGTGTCCTCACTACAGACACGTGGACTAGTAAGAATGGTAAAGGGCATTACATCTCACTGACTGCTCACTGGGTGAGTTGGGTGGATGACAGTGCCTCTGGTGATGATGGGTCTCGGGCTCTTCCACACTGCTGGGATGATGAATAGTCCAAATACCCAACCTCGATGGGTAGCATCACCTGCCATTCGCAAATGAATGTGTCTTGGAGACCATCAACACACAGGTCAAGAGCTGTGGACAGCTCTGCGCATTCAGACCGCCCAGTGGCTGGGTGCTAAGAAACTGGTGCCAGGCAAGAAGGTGTGCGACAATAGGAAAAATCTTCTTGCTGCCCTTAAGATCGGTAGACTTACACCCACGTCCTGAACCTGGTTGTGCAGAAATTTCTCAAGCGCTAACCGGGTCTTGACTGTCTGCTGAGAAAGGCTCGAGGTCTTAGTTCACACTTCCGGCGTTCACACCCTGCTTCGACACGACTGGCAACGTTGCAGTGTCAACTGGGCCTCCCCATCAAGCGTCTCATTATTGACGTGGCAACACGCTGGAATTACACTCTCCACATGCTCCAGCGATTTTGGCATGTGACAGCAGCGTAGTGCCATTATGCAGTATGAAGTGTTGCATGACCTGACTAGCAGTGGTGCGGACCTCGTGTGTTGAGCCATAGAGAGTGGAGGCAGGTGAAGGATCTCTGCAACATCCTTGACACTTTTGAAGACGCCACCAAAATGGTCAGTCAGGATGATGGCATTGTCAGTATGACCAGTGTGGTCATATTTTTACTGTAATAAGTGTTAGACACTCTGCAGCAGCAGGTCCCAGCAGTGATGGAGGAGGAGGCGGACACAGATGCGGACACAGAGCCTTACTCGCCGGAGGATGTAGAAGGCTCGACTGTTTCCCAAATTTATAGGTCTTCTTTACGCTGTGGATCGAGGTCCAGGTTTGGGGCAGGATGGCACTTCAGCTCACAGAATAGAGCGCATGAGGCTAGCCAGGGCTCTGGTGACGCTCTGGTGATGAGGAAGTGGAGGAGGATGATGAGGGAGGGGTGGACACCGATGGTACCGATTTCCCTTTGGTGGTAGGAGGTTGGCAAAGATTTCAGGAGGAGGAAGAAGAGTAGGAAGATCTGGTTAGTGCCCCTTGACCCCGAGGCTTGGGAGATCCTGGCAGCATCTAACACATGAGTGCTTGGATGCTACATTACCTGCAACATGATCCACGCGTCAAGGCAATAAAAAAGAAAAGCGATTACTGGGTGGCCAGCCTCCTTGATCCCCGTTTCAAATCAAAAGTCAGGAATTTCCTTCCACCCACACAAATTGACAGTAGAATGCAGGAACTTGAGACAGTGCTCATTGACCAACTCGAGACATCTGTTGCATCTTCTTCACATTCTGATGTCACGGTGGAACAATGTCAGCAACGTGCCAGCAGTAGAATGGCAAGTAGTCGCAGCAGCATGCAGTGTGGCAGACACTGTGGAACAATGTCAGCAACGTGCCAGCAGTAGAATGGCAAGTAGTCGCAGCAGCATGCAGTGTGGCAGAAGCCTACTGGGTGACATGTGGCAATCGTTTTTTACCACATCACCAACGCCTGTAAGGCAGGGCAGAATTCAGACGCACAGACACCACCTTAAGACCATGGTCCATGACTACCTGTGGCTCAACCCCAATGTTTTTGGACTTGGTTTGGACCCAATCGACTTCTTGGTGTCCAAGCTGGATGAATGGCCTGAGCTTGCTCGGCATGCCATAGTAGTTTTATCCTGCTCAGCAGTCAGCGTTATCTCGGAACACACATCCAGCTGGTGGGGTGATAACTGACAAACGCATCCGTCTTTCCCCTGAGAATGTGGATCGTTTGACATTTTCCATTTTTTAAAATTTTCACAATATTTTGATATTTTTCACAAGCAAACAAGGATTGTATGGACCAAAATTTCTTACTACTCAATATGTCACAAGAAAACAGTCTCTGAATCACATGGATAGGTAAAAGTGTCAGAAAGTTATTCTCACATTAAGTGGCATGTCAAATTTCAAAAATGGGGGTTTGTCAGAGAGGTCAAAGCTGGCTGCAGCAGTAAGGGGTTAAGGTCTTTGGATTCAGCCAGTGTTTTACCGGTATCATAACAACTCTATTATACTGCTGTAGGCTTAGATAAGGCAGATTAGCAACAATAAACACAGAGATGGCCTGTATATATATCCTCTGTCACTTACTGGTCCAAGAATGGGTTTGATTTCCTTGGTCAGAGATTAGATTATGTCCACACAGCATAGATTACCATAAGCAAATCTACCATAGATTTTCCAGAAAATCTGTAGTATTCAAAGCTGAAACATCCACATATATGCCATACACCTGTCTTCCGGAGTGGGTGGCATGATGTCATCAGGCTGCCTGCTCCGGGACACCACTTCTGGCATCTGCTAAGCCCCAAGCCCAGGCATAGGCTAAGGGCCTAGTACAGGCAGTGGCGCAATGACATCATTCATCGCATCGCTGCCTTCAGTGGGCTATGTGGCCGTTATCAGTGTATTCCGGCCGCTTAGCCTCAGTCGCTGCCTGCACTGCAAAGGCGGCGGCTGTTATCGCTGCCTCGCTGGATCTATGTGACCTAGCGATGTGGCGAGGGGGGCCTATGCAACTGCTGTGACCCTTGTAGCTATGCCACTGGGTGGGATCGAGGGCCAAAAGAAGATCAGTATAGGTTTCATTGTTTTATTTGGCCACCTACAGCTTAATAATTTGTTTTTTAAAGGAACTGGATAATCCTTTTAAACTCTGTTATGCCATTTGGGCTAACATGCAGTGGCTCTGTTGCCATACTAGCTCACCCTTAAACAGGTCAGGATAGTATGATGACAGATTTACTTTAGTTTGGTCCAGGATAACCACTGTAACTTGTTACAATTGTAATTTCAGACAATGCTTCCATGTAAAACTAATGTATGTGGGAGGGCTAATCAGTACTATTAGCTTCACTTTTAAGATTTTCTCTACTTTGTATTGATAAATTCAGCATCAAATTATATAACCCTACATATCACTATATAGAAGCCTCAATCGTAGCTAGACAGCAGTATAGTACATGTAACACACATAAATAGCAGTACATGTTGCAGATGCACGTAGCTCAGGTAGAGAGTGATACATTACATTTCGAACTATACTGTACTTCATAGTAGACAATCAAGATATTCAGTGCTTTCCCTTCACTGATACAGCAACCAAATGTTGGCTGTCCTAGGCCTCAATATGATGTACTGATTCAGAGGCGTTTTTTCAGTAAAAAAATAAATGCCAGTTTGCCTGCATCCTCCAACCAGCTACATCTCACCACAGAATCACAATTCTGTCTGTGACATTGTATGTTTGTGTGGTTTAAGGATACAATGTCCCAAGAAAGACTGCTGTATGTTAAAAATATTGTATCCTTGGACCATTGTAACTTGAGGGACCACTATAGTTTATTTCACATAAGCCATGGTTCAGACTTCTGGTGTTGTAAAATTAAAAAGATCAGGTTGCGTCCACATGGTGCCTTTTTTTCTTGCATTTTTGTTGCAATTTAAAAATCAGGGGAAAAAGTCGAATTTGAAAAGCCACGTTCCTTTTTACTGCAAGTTGCAATGTTTTTGTGCATTTTGAAGTGTTTTACCTGTTAAAACTGAACTCAAAACCACGGCAATTTCATGTAGAAACATGTGTTGTTTTAAATGTGATGTTTCCCTGACCTTCAAATTGAAAAAAAGCAGAAAAAACCCCCCCAAAACACAAAAGCCATACCTGTGTCAGTATTTGCCAAATATAAACTGTCGGTATCAAGTCTGTATGTTTATAATTATGTTATGTTAATATATACATTCTTGTATCTGCAGCATTATACAATCAATCCCTATGGACCTTTATATATTCTTACACTTTACTATATAGGGTTGCATTATATTTTTTCATTTTGGTATGTCTCTATGGCTGTATGAATTATATTATATTTAGTACTATACATCTCATTAACCCTATATATTACTGCATGGATCATACTTTGTATTCTACACAATATTATATAATGACTATCAATTCTTAAGCCTCCCCCCCCCACCCCCCTCACCCCCCCACATATGAGCTGCAGCTGTTCCCCATTGAACACATAGCTCAGCTTCTCTTCTCTATCATATAACCCTATATATCACAGAGCTCAGCCTCTCTCCTCTATCATACAACCCTATATATCACAAAGCTCAGCTCATGTATGAACCTGTTTAGGTCTAAAACTCACTTTTTTGCCCATAGGTTACTATGGGCAAAAGAGTGAGTTTTAGACCTAAACAGTTTAATACATGTGGCCCTATGTGCTATATTTTATATACTTTTATTTATATTTCAATAAATCGATTAGGGTTTTATATACTCTGGCTAGCCTTTATTTATCTCAGGTTTATTGCTGTATATAACTAATTTATAGCATCACTTGTGCCAGCAATCTGCCTGCCCACTGTTACCATCCATCTAGAGGTTTGAGTATGGGTGCAGGTTTACTCAAGGGCTGGTCACTCCCTTGAGGAATCAATATCCATACATAATAGCAGTATAAGCAGAAAATGGGAATTATGATGCCATAAATTAGCCAGCCCTATATATGCTCCTCCAGAAAGGAACTTGTATTTTGGACTTATATATTGTCTGCACATGCCTGACAAACAATGTCTTTGATCTCAGTTGCATTTGACACTTTTGTATGTAAAGATTGAAACAGCAGTGTTTCTTTGATCTTGGACATTGTAATAAAAACTTCCCTGCATCGTAATTCCCACTCTCCAATTGAGCTGCTAATTTCCTGTTCTATATGGATCCTGTAAAGTAATGGCATGCTGTCATGGTATATCATTATCAGTGTTGGAATGGGATGCCTGTGGACCAGCAGTAAATCTGATTCTTGGAGCCCACCAGTGAAGCTGTTTCTTGAAGTTGACTCCTCTAGTGAAGTTAATCTCTGTGGCCCATCAGTTCAGATAACGTGTTGATTCTTGGGGCCCATCCTACAGGTTCTGTACTTGCACTATGGCTCTTGCTTTCTGCCACTTTTCTCTGCCTTTCTCCCTGAAAGGGGCCCACCAAGTCCATGTCCCAATCGGGCCTTACCCTATTTCCCTGTGGGCCAGTCTGAGCCTGGTCATTGCTTTATGATTCTTGGGGATTCCACCTGTATCATACATGATATAATAATTTCTCCTAAAGTCTTTTTAGGATAAAAACAGCATGTTTCCGTGTTCTTTTTTACAGTGTTTAATTTTTGTACAAAACTTGCTATGGCCATAATTAGGCAAAAGCCAGTAGTAAAATATTTAACACTCTAAAAACAATGACTGTCATTTACTATTGTGGTTGCACCAGAAGAGTCATAACATTGGCCAAAAAGTAAAACATTTTCTAAGGGCTTTATATAATTCTTGCGCAGTGGCTAACACGAGGGTGTGACTTAGTGAAAAGTGGGCATAGCCTTGCAAGAAAGCTCTGCGCCAAAAACGCACCAAATTTCTGGTGCAGAAAGTAAGCCAAGAAAAAATTGGTAGAAAAAAGCAAGAAAAGTCTAAGGCTTTGCTCACACAGCATAATTGCGGGGCCCATAGACATTCATTACTAGCGACATGTCACTTCTCTCCCCGCTCGCCGTATTGTCCGAGAGGGGAGAGGAGGCGTAATCCATAGTTCTCTATGAGAACTATGGATTACCGTAATGACTGGGACGAAAAAACGGCCGAAATATGTCCCAATTTCACCCATGTGAACATAGCCTAAAACTGTGCTACATTTTTATATGAATTAGAGCCATTGTGATTAAATCTGGTGCATTATTAGACTGTCTAAGTTTAGTTTATAAGTTTGTGGCTTTTTCTTCACTTTTGTTACTTTTTAGTGTTGCAATAATTTGTTTTCAACAATATGCTTTTGCAAAGGACGTAAAAAATGCCAGAAAACAATGCCTCTTAAAAATAGTCTAATATAAAAAAAACGCTGCATGAAATCATCATGGTGGTTGTAACTTGCCATAAAATGCTGCAAAAAACTATGGGCGACATGTATAAATGGGGCTGTGCCTGAAGTTTGGCGTGTTTTTAGTTAAAAAGCTAGCATAGCCATGTTCGCTCTATTTTTATTCGGGTGCACTCGAATATTAGGCGCATTGCAAAGCGCCTGCGGCACTTTGTAATGAGCCTGAGATCGGGGGACGTGCTGGAGACGTATCACACTACAACCGTACGATTCTACACATGTATGACTTTAGGGTGGCAAAACCAGGCGCATTACTGCTGAAACAAGTGGACCACTTTAAAAGTGGTTTACCTGAGCCAGAATTGTTGCTTTGTAGCTAAAAAGCACCAAATCTGTGATCCGCAGTAGAACAGGTTTATAGATTCAGGCGTATTCTACGCTATTAATGCGTGCAAAAAAATGGCGCCTGGGCACCAAAAATCATACATCCTTCTCCTGGCAGAAACTAGTGGGGATATGAAAGAGCTGCAGTACTCTACTCAAACACCTATTTTAGTTTCTGTGGATTTCTAAGCCAGTATAATGGGCAAACCTCTAAATACAGGTGGATACATATGAAGGAATTGATGGAAATGTCTCAGCAGCGCTTAGAACTTATGGTGAATGTGGTAAGGGTCTAAATTTATATGCTGAAGAATACAGTCTTTTCATACATAATTATGGCATATTTGATCACTTTTGGATACATTTTCTACTTAAAGGGAAACTCAGGTGGTTTATGTTCTCCTATCTGAGAGGAGGATGTGATAGAGGGAGAAAAGCTGAGCTCTGTGATATATAGGGTTATATGATAGGGAAGATAAGCTGAGTTATGTGATATATGGGTTTATATGATAGAGGAGAGAAGCTGAACTCTGTGATATATAGGGTTATATGATAGAGGAGAGAAGCTGAGCTCTGTGATATATAGGGTTATATGATAGAGGGAGAGAAGCTAAGCTCTGTGATATATAGGGTTATATGATAGAGGGAGAGGAGCTGAGCTTTGTGATATATAGGGTTGTATGATAGAGGAGAGAGGCTGAGCTCTGTGATATATAGGGTTATATGATAGAGAAGAGAAGCTGAGATATGTGATATATAGGGTTATATGATAGAGAAGAGAAGCTGAGCTCTGTGATATATAGGTTTATATGATAGAGGGAGAGAAGCTGAGCTCTGTGATATATAGGGTTATATGATAGAGGAGAAGAGCTGAGCTCTGTGATATATAGCGTTATATGATAGCAGAGAGAAGCTGAGCTCTGTGATATATAGGGTTATATGATAGAGGAGAGGAGCTGAGCTCTGTGATATAAAGGGTTACATGATAGAGGGAGAGAAGCTGATATCTGTGATATATAGGGTTATATGATAGAGGAGAGAGGCTGAGCTCTGTGATATATAAGGTTATATGATAGAGGAGAGAAGCTGAGCTCTGTGATGCATAGGGTTTTATGATAGATGGAGGTAAGCTGAGCTCTGTGATATATAAGGTTATATGTAATTCAATTTTACTTTTGTATGGCAAAAGGAAATTTAAGGAGATAGCGAGGGTCTAGCGCTTTCGATAAAAGTAGTAATGGCAGTGCCAAATAAACTAAGGGATATAATCCCAAATAGGGTTTATCTCTTTATTAAATAAATAAAATATAACCACTGATTAAACTATAACATAAGTCAGACCTTATTGAATAAGTCTGTAAAAAGAGGAGACAGATGCAACTCTTTTCACCGATTCACATGCTCGGCTTCATCAGGCAGTATGTGGCTGCTGCATGGGACTCCATGCTTTATATTGCACTGAGTTAAATAAAGTTTGAACAAAAACAGGAAGTTTCTAATAAAGTTTGAACAAAAACAGGAAGTTGCAAATAAAGTTTCAACAAAAACAGGAAGTTGCTTATAAAGTTTGAACAAAAACAGGAAGTTGCAAATAAAGTTTCAACAAAAGCAGGAAGTTGCTAATAAAGTTTCAACAAAGACAGGAAGTTGCAAATAAAGTTTCAACAAAGACAGGAAGTTGCAAATAAAGTTTCAACAAAGACAGGAAGTTGCAAATAAAGTTTCAACAAAGACAGGAAGTTGCAAATAAAGTTTGAACAAAAACAGGAAGTTGCAAATAAATTTTAAACAAGGACAGGAAGCTGCAAATGAAATTTCAACCAAAACAGGAAAAAGCACATTAATAAAGTTTCGACCAGACAGAAGGAACATGGGATTAAATAGGTACCAAATATATAAAGAAAAAACAATAAATAGATTAACAAACTAAATATTTTATATACAGGAAAGATATAGCAGGAATTGCTTACATTTTAAAAAATATATACATTTTTTGTATTAAAGGTAACTGATTAGTCCTGAAAGGATTATTTAAATAAAACCCTGTACTCTGACAAACACTGATCAAAATGTGTTCTCTATGAAAGAAAGGGTGGCCAATATGAGGCTGATAGTGTTGCCAATATAGATACTAATTACTAGATTAGAATACAACATATCTGCTGATGAATGCTTATTCGAAAAATAGATAAAAATTGAAGTGGAATAAAATAGTTCCTCAGAGGCACCCGGTAACAAGGAATCCTCTGGGATAAAATCAGATCACATTATCGGTCTATATTCTTCTAAATATAAAAGATACAACATGATGAGACCAAGTCATGCGGCATCTTTAAAAGTGGTATAAAATAGTGCATAGTTAAATTATATATATTGGCAACACTATCAGCCTAATTTGGACACTTATTTCATAAGAACACATTTTGAAACAGTTTTTTGTCAGAGAACAGCTTAATATAATCCTTTCAGGACTAATCAGTTACGATTAAAACAAAAATGAATATATTTGAAATGTAAGCAATCCTGCTATATCTTTCTCTGTATATAGATTTAAGTTTGTTAATCTATTTATCGTTTTACTTTATATATTTGGTTTCCTATTTAATCCATGTTCCTTCTGTCTGGTCGAAACTTTATTAATGTGCTTTTCCTGTTTTGGTTGAAAATTTCATTTGCAGCTTCCCCGTCCTTGTTTAAACTTTATTTGCAACTATCTGTTTTTTTTTCAAACTTTATTTGCAACTTCCTGTCTTTGTTGAAACTTTTAAATTTGCAAATTTCCCCGTCCCCTTTTTTTGGGGGAAACCCTTTTTTGAACTTTCCTTTTCCCTTTTTTTGAAAAATTTATTTTCCCCAAATTCCGGGGGCTTTGTTGAAAAATTATTTTCAACTTCCTGTCGTTTTTTTGAACTTTTATTAGCAAAATTCCTGGGTTTTGTTTTTAAAACCCCTTTTTTTTTGCAAAATTTCCCCGTTTTGTTTTCCAAAAATTTAAATTTTGGGGAACTTTCCCCGTTTTTGTTGAAACTTTTTTTTCCAACTTCCTGTTTTTTTTCAAAATTTATTAGAAAAAAAATTCCCCGTTTTTGTTCAAAAACCCTTTTTAGCAACCCTTTCCCTTTGGTTTTTTTTTCCAAAATTAATTTTTAAAAACAGTGGGGTTTTATTTAAAACCCTGGACCCCTTATGCAGCGGGCCCCTACTGCCTGATGAAGCCGAGACCCTGAATCGGCGAAAACCCCCGTTTTTGCATCGACCCCCCCTTTTTAAAAGACTTTTAAACCCAAAAAAGGGCCGACTTTATTTTATAGTTTTTTTAAACAGTGGTTTTAATTTTTTTTATTTTTAAAAAACCATAAAACCCTTTTTTGGGATTTATCCCTTAATTTTTTTTCCCCGGGAATGCCAGTTTCTACTTTTTATTTGAAAGCGCTAGACCCTTCCCATTCCTTTTAAATTTTTTCCTTTTTCCATACAAAGGGAAAAAAAAAAATTGGCATAAATTTTGACATTCCCCGGGAAACCGGGTAAACCCCCGTCCCAAAATTTTAAAGGGGTGGGGCCAAACTGCTTACAAAATTGGCCCAATACAAACCCACTGTAAGGGGGGAAGTTCCCCCTTTATATTTTCCCCCCTAAAAAGTTTTTTTACGTTGTCTTTCACTTTGGAGTGCCCCCTTTGGCCCTCCCGGTTTTTTTTTTTAAAAATTTCCGCCAAATTTTTTTTCCCTATAAGGTTTTTATGAAAAAGAGGGAGAAAGCGAGGGTCTGTGGATGCATTTTGGGTTAAAATTTAAAGAGGGGAGGAAAACTGAAACTCGGGGAAAAAAATAGGGTTTTTTTTGAAAAAAAGGGGGGAGCTGAAACTTCTGTGATAAAATAGGGGTTTTAAGATAGAAAGGGAGAGTGAGCTCTTTTGATATATGGGTTAAAATGATAGAGGGAGAAAAAGCTTTAACCCCCCTGTGAAAATAAGGGGTTTTTTTCCAAAAGATGGAGGGGTAGGGAAGGGGAAAAAATAAGGGTTTTTAAAAAAAGGGGTTTATTTATAGAGGGGGGAAAAAAGGCTGAGGGTCCTTTTGATATATAGGGTTTTTTTAAAAATAAAAGAAAGGGGGAAAACTAAGCCCTTTTGGATATTATAGGGGTTTTTTTATGATTTGAAAAGGGGAAAAATAACTGGCCCTGGGGGGGATTTTATGAAGTAAACAAAAAATAAAAGGAAAAAGAAGCCCGGCCCCGTTTGGGGGTATATAGGGTTATAGTGAAGAGAGAAGAGAAGCCCCTGGTTTATATTAAAGGGGTTTTATGAAAAGAGGGAAAGAAGCTAAGCTGTTTTGGATTTTTAAAAAGGGTTTTTTTATGATAGAAGGGGAGAGATGCTGAGCTTTTGTGAATTTTTAGCGTTTTATGGAAAAAGAAGGGGAGGAAACCTTTAGCTCCCGTGGTATTAAAAAGGGGTTTTTATATGAAAAAGAAAAGGGGATTTTGGGGTATAATTAAAGGTTTAAAAAATAAAAAAGAAAAAGAAGCTAAGCTCCTTTTGAAATATAGGGTTTTTTAAAGAAAAGAGGGGAAGAGATTTCCCGAGTCGGGGAATTTTAAAAGCGTTTTTTGAAGCGAAGGGGCCGGAAAAGCTTTTTTTTTTTTTTTTTTTTGAGGTTTTTTTTTTTTTTTTTAAATAAAAATTTGGTTTTTTTTTTTTTTTTTTTTTTTTTGAATTTTTGAAGGGAAGGAGCCCGAGCTTCCCCGTTGATATATAGGGGGTTTCCCTTAAAAGGGGGAGAAAACCCCGTTTTTCGGTTTATATAAAAGGGGTTTTTAAAAGATGGGAAAGGAAGCTGAGCTTCCCGTGGGTGCATAGGGTTTTTTATATTAAAAATGGAAAGGGGGGCCCCCGAGCCCCTTTGTGAATTTTATAAGGTTAAATGAAAGAGGGGAGAACCCCGATTTTTTCCCCCTTTTAAATTTAGGGTTTTTATGGGTAGAGAAAGAAAAAGCAAAAACTTTTGTGAAATAAAAAGGGTTTTAAAGATAGAGGGGGGGAGGAGCCCCGAAAACTGTGGAAAAAAATAGTTAAAATTTTCAAAGAAAAGAAAGGGAGAAACTTGAGTTTTTTGTGATTAAAATAGGGGGTTTTTATGAAAAAAAAGGGAGAGGAAATTGGAAACTCTGTGAAAAAATAGGGTTTTATGAAGAAGGGAGAAAAAACTGAGCTCCCGTGAAAATTAAAGGGGTTTTATGAAAAGAGGGGGAAAGGGGAGCCCCCCTGTTATATAAAAGGGGTTTTTATGGGGAAAAGGGGAAGAGCTTAGTCGTGGGAAAAGTAAAAGGGGTTTTAAGAAAGGAGGAAAAAAAACCTGGCTCTTTTGGAAAATATAAAGGGTTTTTTTATGAAAAAAAGGAGAAAAAACTTGGAACTTTTGTGATATAATAAAGGGGGAAAATGGGGTAGAGAAAAAAAAGCCCCTGTTATTTATAAGGGTTTTTAAATTTTAAAAAGAGAAAAGAAAAGCTTTAAACTGGGGGGGGTATATTTTAAAGGGTTTTTTATGGTAAAAGGGGGGGAGTTCTGAGCTCTTGGATATAAAAGGGTTTTTTATGATAGCAGAGGGAAGCTGACTTTTTGATTAAGGGTTTTTTGGGTAGAAGGAAAAAAAGGAAAACTGAAAACTTTTTGGATTATTTTTAAAGAAGAGGGAAAAAAGCTGAAACTTCCCGGATAAAAAGGGGTTTTATATATAGAGAAAGAAGCTGACTTTTGGGAAAAAATATAGGATTTTATGGAAAAGAGGGAAAAAGCCCGAAACCCCTTGGGGGATGGGATAGGGTTTTTTTTTTTTTATGATGGAGGGGGAGAAAAACCCCGAACCCCAAAAGGGGAAAAAAATTTGGGTTTAAAATTTATAAAAGGGGAGAAAACCCGGGTTCTGTGATTTTTTAGGGTTTTTTTTTGATAAGAAAGGGGAAAAAACTAGCTCTGTGATATAAAAGGGTTTTTAAATGAAAAAGAGAAAAAGAAGGAGTTGTGGGGAAATATTGGTTTTTTATGAAAAAGAGGGGAGTGGAAAAACTGAGCCTGGGGGGATATATAGGGTTTTTATGACAAAGGAGAAGAGCCCGAAGGCCCTCTGTGATGTAAAAGGGGGAAATTTAAAAGGGAGGAGAGAAGCTGAGCTCTGTGTTAAGGGTTTTGATAGAGGAGAGAAGCGAGCTCTGTGATATATGGGTTATATGAAGAGAAGAAGAAGCTCTGTGTTTTTATAGGGTTATATGATAAGGGAAAGAAGCTAAGCTTGTGATATATAGGGGGTTTTATAATTTTGAGGGGGAAAAAGGAGCTTGTGATATTAGGGTTAATGTAAGGAGAAAAAGCGAGCTCTGTGAAATTTTTAGGGTTATATTGGAGGAGAGAAGGCCTCTTTATATAAAAGGTTTATGAAAGAGGGGGGGAAAAAGCTACCTCTGTGTTTTATAGGGTTATATGAAGAGGGGGGGAAAAGCCTTGGCTCTGTAAAATTGGGGGTTTTTATGATAAAGAGAAAGAAGGGGTGAGCTCTGGGGGATATATGGGTTTTTATAGATGAGGAGAGAAGTGAGGCCTTTGAATTTTAGGGGTTTTAATGATGAGGAGAAAGGGAAAAACTGTTTTGTGATAATAGGGTTAATATAGAAGAGGGTGAGCTCTGGATATTTAAAGGGTTATATGAAAAAGAAGAAACTGCGGAAAATAGGGGGTTTTATATAGGAGGAAGTAAACTTGATTATAGGGTTTTTATGGTAGAGGGAGAGAGCTGACCCTTTGTATTTAGGGTTTTTTAAAGATTTGAGGGGAGAAGCTAGCTCTGTGATATTAGGGTTATATGATAGAGGAGAGAAGCTAGCTCTGATTTTAGGGTTTTTATATAGGAGGAAGCGAGCTTTGAAATTTTGGGTTTTTATAAAAAGGGTTTTATTTTTAAAAAAAAAGGGTTTTTTTTAAAAAAAAAAGGAAAACTCGGATAAAAAAGGTTATAGATGAGAAGAGAACTAAACTTGGTGAATATAGGGTTATATGGGGAGGGAAGGAGCTGGCCTCTGTGAAAAAAAAGGGTTTTTATATAGGGGAGGAAGTGAAATGTTGGAATATTAGGGTTAATTAAAAAGGAAAAAAGGTGAGCTTGTGATAATAGGGTTTTTATGATAGGGAAAAAAAGCTGAGCTTTTGATATTAGGGTTATTTGATTAAGGGGAAAAGGAAGCTCTGTGATGATAGGGGGTTAATATGATGGGGGGAGGAGAAGCCTGGTTCTGTGGGAAAATTAGGTTATATGATAGAGGGAGAAAACTGAGTCTGTATAATAGGGTTATATGATAGGGAAAGGGGAAGGGGGGGGGTTTTGGTTTTTTTTTATGAAGAGAAAAGAAGCTAAGTTTTGTGATATTATTTTATTGATAGAGAGAGAAAAATGAGCTTGGATATATGGGGGTTATATGATAGGAAGAAAGCTGACTCTTTTGATATTTTTAAAGGGTTTTTATGATAGAGGAGAAAGCTGAGCTCTTGATTTTAGGGTTATATGATGAGGGGAAAAAGCGGGGCTTGTGAAATAGGGTTTTTAGAAAGGGAAAAGAACTGGGTCGTGTTATAGGGGGTTATTGATTGAGAAAAAAGTAAACTTGTATATAGGGTTATATGATAAGGGAGAAAACGAGCTCTGGATTATAGGGTTATAGATAAAAAAAAAGAGAAAAGTTTTTGATATATAAGGTTTATGTAGAAAAAAAGAAGGTAAAACTTTGGGATAATATAGGGTTAATTTTTTTTTTTGGGGGGAGAATTTAGCTCTGTGATATAGGGTTATATGATAGAGGAGGAAAAATGCTCTGGATAAAGGGGGTTTTAGATAGAGGGAAGAAGCTCTTTAAGGTATATAGGGTTATATGTAGAGGGGGAGAAAACTGAGCTCGTGATTTTATAGGGTTTAGTTAGGGAGAAAGCTGAGCCCGTGTTTTATAGGGTTTTTATTTGAGGGAGAGAAATGAGCCGGGATATTAAGGTTATATGATAAGGGAGGGGAAAAAATGGCTCTGTGATAAAATAGGTTATAGTAGGGAGAAAGCTGGTTTCCCGTGATAAAAATAGGGTTTTAATGATAGAGGAAGAAAAAGCTTCGGGAAAAATGGGTTAATGATAGAAAAGAAAGCTAGCTTGTGTTTTTAGGGTTTATGGGGGGGAATCCCTGGGGTGTTCAAAAGGGGGGGGGGAAAGCCCACCCGGGGGGAATTTAAAAGGGGATTATTAAGAAGGGGAAAAACGGGGGGCCTTTCTGGGGGAGAACCCCAGGGGCCCCCCCTTGGGGGGGGCCTTTGGGTTTTAGGGGTTCCCAAGGGTAGGGGGGAGAAAACCGGGAGTCGGTGTTTGGGGGAAAAGAGGAGGGAGGGGCTGAGGGTTTCGTGAACGTTAGACTAGGCAAAGGTCAGGGCAGGCAGCACGGATCGTGATTCGATAAAACGTCAATGCAAAGGGTTCGGTACACGAGTAGGGCTGAGACAAGGCTTTTTGGAAACGCTTTCCCACTTAGGGCATGTGCATAAAGATCCGGCAGAAAGGCCATGGGAAGAGGTCTGGCTAAAAATAGGGTAGGCAAGTGTGGGCGCGCGCGCGTGGTAATGGTCATGTTAGATTAGCGCGGTAGGTGTACTCTGGTCGCGCTGGTTATCGAAGACTTGGCGGCGGCTCTGCGGCTCGCTTAAGGCGAGAGGGCCTCGCGGGGTCATCGCGCCGAGGAGACCGAGACGGCACGGGGGCAGCGAGCTGGGGACGGGGGGTGAGAGGAGTTCAACGTGGGGACGACGGGAGGTCGCGCGAGCGGGGGATAGATGAGCGGACCCGGACCGAGGTGAGTCGGGACTGGAGCGCCTGGGGTGGCGGACCGGGTCGCGGTGGGTTGCAGGGGCCATCCGTGACAGTACCCTCCCCTTGGGACCCCCCTCTTTTTAGAGTGGAGAAATTTTCTGAACTAATGCTGCAGTGCAGGAGTGTTCGTCGCATTGTGGGCCGTGGCGTGGGCAGCGCCCCAGCGATCTTACGCTCCGTTGGGCCGGAAGATCCGCGCTGTCGCGAGTGGGATTCTCTTGAAAATAACGTTGTCCCTTAGTCTCTCATTACGGATTTCTTTAACCACAAAGATATTAGTGCATCAGCTACAGACGGAGGCGATGGATGCTTTGAGTAGACGTGAATTAAGGGATCCAGGGGTTTTATAGCGAGCATGGAATGGGAGTGTTCGGGATTACGCATTGGTAGGAGGGAGCGGAGTTTATAGGCAACCGGGTTTATCGCGGTTAAAGGAACACTCGAAGGGTCCTACAAATCGGTGGGTGGGTCCAGTTTTGTTGGAGGGGATTTTTGAGGCGGACATTCGGGTGACAGCAGACCTTAACACCGGGGAGAAGAAGGAGGAGGCTGTGTCTTGCTTGTTTGATCAGGCCGCCGCTGTCCGCGGTGGTTCGATGCGGTCAGACGCGATGGAGCAGGGGGGGATTGGCGGGTAAAGGGACCAATGGTCGGCTATGTCGGAGGACGCAGTAGGGTGTCAGCAGCTGGGAGGTGTACGCCTCGACAGATGGATGGGCTGGAGTGGGGATGAGTGGAGGTGTCTGGGGGTGGGGATGTGTAAGCCGGTGACACACGTTAGAAAGGGGAGGACGGGAAGAGGAGGGCCTCGACGGACTCTGTACTCTAAGGAATTATACAGAAAAATTCCGCCCAACGAAGTAAGTTGGCCAAGTTTCATTTTTTGCCGTGCAGGACACGTAAATGGGCAGGTAACCCCAGAACTTGCTTCACTATCTCCAACGGACCATTCGTCTGAGGGTGGTTAAGCCTGAGGAGAAGGTCACGCTTCACTGGAGTTTAGCGCAAAGGGCCCGCCCAGGAATTTAGAAACAACTGCACCCCCGACTCATATGATGCTTTGGATGAGGGAGCACTGTGCAGACGTAATCATGTGGAGAACAAAATAGTTCGGCCAGGCGCTGGGGGGCCGAAGGTCAGACTGGCAAGGGGACAAATTGTGCCATTTTAGAAAACCGGTCTACACCACCTTACATCGTATTTACCGGACGACGGGGGTAGGGTCGGTTAATGAAATCCATCGCTCACGTGAGACCATGGTTGCGTTAGGGTGGATGGGCAAGTGGGTGAAGAGACCATGCCTAGCTTGTGGCGTGGATGCCTTGTTGCGAGCTACAGGCGTACACGCTGGAAGCTAAACTCTTTTATAGTCTATAGCGAGGTCCTGTCACCAATAGTTACCGGGAAATCAGTGCGATAGTTCTTGTGGGACCGGAATGCCCTGGCCACAGTGAGCAGTGACCCATTCAGATACGCTACGGAAGGCAGGGCGGACGTATGTCTTCCCGGTGGGACGTTCGGAGGACGACAGGGGCTGCGGAGATTAACGACGTTCGGAGGAGATTATGTGCTTGGGATCGCTTTACCACCACGTCGGAAGGCTCGGTGGAGAGGCATTGCTTCAGTTTTTTTTTATGGACAGGGCAGAAATGAATCTGAAAAATTAAAGCGCGGAGAAGAAAAGTGAACACCTAGGCCTGGGTGGAACTAAGTTGCTGGGCAAGTCTGGAGGTACTGGAGGTTTTTATGATCCGAAAGTTAGATACAAATGAGACTGCGGGGGCACTTTTCCAAGCAAAATCTCCATTCTTCCAGGGAGATGTTATGGCTAATAACTCCGAACTCAATGGTGTTAATTCCTCTCGCTGTGAAAAGGTTTTAGAAAAAGATAATGAAAGCCACAAGTGACTGTTTTGCCTGTGGGGCCCTTTTTGCGATAGAGGACTTGCTCCAAGGCTTAACGATGAGGCGTCTACTTCAGCGAGAAGGTATTCAGCTGGGTCTGGCCGCGACAGTGATGGACGCCAGAGCAAAAGGCCGTTTTTAGTTAGAGTAACACGCTTCCTCGGCCTCGGAAGGCCAGCTGTGGAATTGGGTTCTTCTCGTAAGGGCCACAATGGGAGCACCAGAGTGAGGAAGTGCGGAATAAACTGCGGGTAGGAAGTTGCAGAAAGCCAGGGATCCGTTGTATGGCCCACAGGGACCATGGGCGTGGCCATTGCAATACGGCTGACCCACTGGTGTGGGTCCATCCGTAATAGCCTTGGTCCGAGATAATATAACAGGAAGAAGCTGATTGATGGAAGAGGCACTTTCCCTAATTTAGGCATCAAGAGATTAGCTCATAGGCGCTGTAGCACAAGTAGGACGTAGAGGCTCAGGTGAGTCTCAAGTCAGGAGGGTATATCAGGAGGTGTCCAGGTAGACACGACTCAGGTATAGAGAAGATTCCCTGAAGAAACTCATTAAACGAACTCTGCGAAGATGGCAGGCGCATTACAGAGTCGAAGGGCATCACCAGTTCTCGGAAGTGGCGTCTCTGGTGTTGAAAAGGCCGTCTTCAACTCATCGCCTTGCGGAATCCGGTACACAATTGTAGGCCCCTCTAGATCCTAGCTTGAAAAGAACCATATGGCCTGTAACGGTCGAAATAAGTTCCGTGATCATCGTTAGAGGGTACCGGTTCTTTACCGTGATATTGTTCAGACCCCGGTAGTCGATGCAAGGGTCGTTAGGGAGCCGTCTTCCTTTTCACAAGAAGATCCTGCTCCAGTGGGAGAGAGGAACTTTCGAATAATCACTTTCTGTTAGATTTACCCGGATGTACTCAGAACATGCCACTTTGTAGTTCAGGAAAGGCATAAGGGGTAGACTCTGCCCGAAGGAGGCTGTACCGGGCTGAAGATCATATCACGGGCAATCAATATGGACGAATATGTGGCGGCAAGGTCTCTGCTTGCTTTCTCGGGACAAGACATCAGAAAACTCACGATCATGACGCCGGGGAGGAGACACGACTTAGTAGAGCTTTAGGACGGTAACCGGAAAAAGAAGCGGGTAAGAAACCGGGCGAGGTTGCCACCAAAAGCTGCAGAGCCGACATCTTGTGGCCCCATCGACAAAACTTCGCACGTTGCCAGTCAAGTACCGGGCGGGCATGTTGCTGCAGCCACCTAAGACGCCAATTAGGGTGGGCGAAGGAAGACGGCGTGGGGTAACACATAGAACGAAGTCTCTCTTATTGCAGTACCTCGAATTTGAAGGAAACAGTGGCCGTACGGTAACAGACTCAGATCGTGCGGATGCTCCCACTGATCGGGGAGATGGATTAGGGAGTTTCTCCAGGAGAACCACGGGAAGATGCAGTGTTGCAACACACGGCAGCGTCCAAGAAGTTCCCAGCCGAACGGCGCCAGGAAGGGGGCATGAAGCTTGAAAGTGGGTCGCGGCTTCCGTGCTGACCAGGGAAGGGTAAGTTTCAGTACGAGGAGAGGGACAACCTGCGCTCCCCTAGGGGACGGGGCCTTCCACGTAGCTAGGTGCGCTCGTTCCCGGCACCTCGAGGAGCTTGCTAACCCCTGAGGAAGTAGTACCAGGGCTTGCCACAGAGTTAGAGAAATAGGTTTTCCTTACGCCGTTGGTCAAGTTCCTGCGGGAGGTCAGGTGGGCTTTTCCACTGGCATGGCCTCTTACCACGGCTGGTGGGGAAGGTAAGGCTGTGGAGGCATAGAAACACCGGAGTCACGGACGGGACAGAGCGGCGTGGGGTGACTGGTTCCTTGCTCTTGGCGAGATACTCAACGTATCTCTGTGAAGCGGACTATCATCCGGTTAGCAAAATGGATTGAGCTCGCGTAAAGAAGACGATGGTCCAGGCGGCGAGGGAATCCTCTAATCTGGCTGGAGAGACCCTTCCTGAACGTGGCGCACGAACGGCGGAATCGTACCAAGCAGACTCCGATGCAAGTGTGCGGAAACTGCACGGCGTAGTCCTTCCACGGAGGCATGTTTCCCCTTGTTGCCAGGTTCAACAGGGCGGTCTTAGCCGACGAAAGCGCGGGCAGGCACTCTTCGAAGACACTACGAAATTCCTGTAGCAATTCTCCGAGTCAGCGGTGGAGCGGCTCCTTCGGTCCAGAGAGGTAGTTGCCCAGGCCAGGGCGTTACCAGAGAGGAGACTGACCAAGGAAGGCCACCTTGGATCTTTCCGAGGGAACTGCCAGCTCCATTAAGTTTCACATGAAGCGGTTGGCACGAGTGGTTGAAGCCCCTGCAGGCCTTGGGTCCGTCAAACTTTGTCAGGCAAGGCCAAGCGGAGCTTAGGACCAACTGGAGGACTGTCACCGGGAGGAGACCACTGCAGCCGCTGCTGCTGCTGAGTGCGAATGAGCTGCGGGCCATACATGGAGGAGAGCTTGCTCGAGATTGCTGTTAGCTTGCTGCGCGATCTGTTTTTTGATGCATGACCACGCACGAGGTCTCTTAGGTCGATTATTGGCGTACGTTGCTCAAGGACGCTGGCGGGATCTGGGGAATCATTACTGTTTTACGTTGGAGAGTGGATCGTGGACCACCGCAGGCGAGTGGAGTAAGCCCACACCAGCGGAGTGGGAATCTATTTGGGTCCGGTATTCACTCAGAGCAGCCCGCAAAGCGGGATGGACATGCTGGGCGGGAGTCCACCAGGTCACTACCCCTGGCGGGGCATGCCTGCGGTGGCGGCCAAGGGTCGGCGTAAGGTACAGAATCGGCAGTTCAGGGCTCGTATTCGGGGTACAGCAGAAGGTGTCAGGGGCAGGCATGGGAAGGATCGTGGTCGAATAAACGTAAGCCCAAAGGGGTTCGAGACACGGTAGGCGAGACAAGGCTATCTGGAACGGCTCTTCCAATAGCATGTGCACATCCTAAAGATCGGTCACAAGGCCACTGGAGAAGAGGCTGGGCTAAAATAGGAGCAGTGTCTGGTATGGGCCAATTATCGGGTGCACTGTCCCCTTTAAATCCCAGGGACTGCCGGCCGGCGGCGCTCCCTTAGGGGCTGGCGCGCTCTAGCGCACGCGACGAAGGAGACACGAGCCGGACTGGGGGGCAAGAGCAGAGGCGGGTAAGTCACTGGGGACCGAGGCGCGGGATGAGCGGACGGGACCCGATGGTGCGGGGACGGGGGCGCAGCTCAGAGTCGGGGCACGAATGCGCCTGCGACCCGGGACGAGGGGGTTCGCAGGGGCATCCGTGACAATAGGGTTATAAGATAGAAGAGAGAAGCTTGTGATATATTGGGTTATATGATAGGGAAGAGAAGCTAAGGCTGGTTGCGTGATATAATACGGGTATATGATAGAAGGGAGAGCGATGCTGAGCTCTCGTGATTATAAGGGTTATATGATGCAGAGGAGAAGCTGAGCTCTGTGATATATAGGGTCTATATGATTGAGGGGAGAGAAAGCTGAGGAGCTCTGTGAGTAGGTAAGGGTTATATGATAGAGAAGAGAAGCTGAGCTATGTGAGATATAGGTTTATATGATAGAGGACGAATAGAAGCTGAGCTCTGTGATATAAAGGGTTCATATGATAGAGTGAGAGAAGCTGCAGCTCTGTGATCTATAGGGTGAGTTATATGATAGAGAAGGAGGCTCTGTGATATCTTAGGGTTATATGATAGAGAAGTGAAGCTAAGCTGTGTGGATATATTGGGGTTATTTTGCAAAAGAAGGGAGTGATGCTGAAGCTCTGTGATTATATAGCGTTTTATAATGATAGCAGAGGAGAAGCTGAGCTCGTGATATATAGGGTTATTTGATAGAAAAGAGGATGAGAAGTTTCTGATATAAAGTTATATGATAGTAAAACGAGAAGCTAAAGCTCCTGGAGATATATAGGTTTCTCTGACTAGAGGGAGAGAAGCTGAGCTCTGTGATATATAGGGTTATATGATAGAGGGAAATAAGCTGAACTCTGTGCTATATGGGGTATATGATAGAGGGCAGGGAGAAGTCTGATGCTCTGTCGATATACTAGGGTTATTATGAATAGAGGGTGGAGAAGCTGAGCTCTGGTGATATATTAGGGTTATATAAATAGAGGGGAGAGATGTGAGCTCTTGATAATTTAGGGTTATATGATAGAGGCGGAGGAGAAGCTGAGATCTATGATATATAGGGTTATCATGTAGAGGAAGGAGAAAGCTAAGCTCTGTGATTTATAGGGCTATATGATAGAGGGGCAGAGGCTTGAAGCTCTGCTGGATTAATATAGGTTTTTTATGGAGTAGAGGGAGAGAAGCTTGAAGTTCTGTGATATTTAGGGTTATGTGATAGAAGGAGAGAAGATCGACGCTCTATGATAGTATAGGAGTTGATTACAGATACAGAAGTGAGCAGCTGAGCTCTGTGATATATAGGTTATTAATTGATAGATTGGGGAGAGAAGCTGAGGCTATGGAGATATAGCTAGGGTTCTATCTGATTTGATGCTGAATTTCTGAGTACAAAGCAGATAAAATCTGTGAAAGTGAAAATGAAAGTCCTGTTGTTACTCTGATATTACATTACAGTGTATTGATCAGTTTTTCTCTGACACACTGTAGACATAAGGGAAAGCATTCACGAATTATGAATTAATGATCACTACTATTATAATGCACATCACATGGTTATATTAGAGAGGGTGCTTGTAGGAGGGATATCTCAGCCCTTATTATTGAAGTAATGACAAATCCAAGTGTTGCGTTTCAAGTGAATTATATTATACAGTATGAACAAAAATACAGTCTATTGATGAGAAATTGATGTGATGTTTTGGCTGGCATACATCCTGCCTCTCTGCAAGCATTTCCTGTGCTACTAATATCCCTTAGTACCTTGTAGCCACCGGCTGTATCCTCTTTTCCTCTCTACTGCCCAAAACAATATCCATACTCTGCTATTATATCTAGTCCATCTACACTCAGTTGCCGCCCACTACAAATTTCATCCCTATTTCTGAATCCCTATGGGTGCGTGTGTTCCCACGGCACATGGACAAATTACCGGCCGATAGACACAACCTGTTTTGCAGCCGTGCCCCACAGCCCTGTGAGTGCGTGAGGGTGGGGTGGCTTTTCTCCACGATGCGCAGGAGAAATGAAGAAAAGCTCCCCTTCACATTGGCTAGCACAGATTCCTTCCGGAAACCGTTTTGCGGCCGGACCGCGGGCGAAGAAAGCGGCGGACGGAAAACACGTGTAGTGGTCTGAAAAACCGCAAACCGGCTGTATACCGGTGTATTTGCAGGACGTACTTCAGCACATACATTGTTGTCTGCAATACGTTGAAGGTCGCCGCCGCAGAAATAACAGTCAAGATATCATTCGAAATCATTGGAAGTTGCTATTGATCTTTAAATGTATTCCTGGGGAAATGGAGGGTGGCTGGGGGCTGGGCCAGAGCACTTTAGAAGTATGCGCTAGGTAGCGCTTCGTTCTAAAACAGCTGGTGCATGGCGGCATGCACTGTCGCTGTGTGAGCATACCCTAAGCTTCACCAAGCAACCGAAACGTCACATCAATTTCTGATCACCAGACCTTAAAGAGGACCTATCACCTCCGGGTAACCTCATGACTAGTAAAGGAGGGACCGGAATACAACCCATTTCACAGATTCTTAATTAGGTGAAAATCAAAGCATTTCACCTGTAATATTCAGTTTTCAAAGTAAAGCGATGCGCCCGTAAGGACAGCTTTGAAGTTGGACCAAGTCAGCACCTGACAGACTTGACTGGATCACTTTGTGTGTGGCAAAGAACTGCGCTTCTGCCGCTGAAAGATTCCCACAGTATGAAGGGCGGAGCCAGTGTACATTTTACCATCTTGAGCATACTGATATACTCTGGGCCGGCTATTTATGTACTGGATATAACAATAGCAGCCTGTGTAGTAGAAATGAATTGTAAACCCTGTCAACACTATGTCTCAGTGTGCTGTGCCTGCTGCAGCGTAATGTACGTGAGAGATGATCCCCCTGTGCATGCAGCTATATCCTCAGCTCCCCCTTGCCCCCCCCCCACTCCACCCCCCCGCCCCCCCCAACCCTCCCCCCCCCCCCCCCCCGCCCCCCCCCCCTCCCCCCCCCCCCCCCCCCCCCCCCCCCTCACCCCCCTCCCCCCCCCCCCCTCCCCTACAGTTACGTATCTCTCAACAGAAGTAATTCCTGGCTACATAACAGGAGCTGCTTGCTAAGGTGTGAAAGTGAATAGTTAAAAATTGTTCCTCTGTTAAATAGCGATGTCAGCCCTATGGGATTTCCTAATGGTCATTGTGTTGGAAAAAACAGTCTAATAATTTTCATCTCTCTATTTTGTGTTGTTTGTTTATGTGAACGGTGAAGGTACTCTTTAGGGGGAATCCGTTACCAACAATATACAATACTTGAAAATGATAATGGACTGTATTATTCACATCTGTATACATATAATTCACTTGAAAACAATGCCTTGTGTGTGATATTGTGGATTCTTTATCATTACTTGAATCACTGAATTATGGGTGAGTTTTAAGCATGGACTCCTACTGGGTCACTGAAAGGAGTTCCGTCGATTTATCAGCTTTTTATTTCAGAAAATTTCAGCATCAGATCATATAAACATATAACTACTATAGAGCTTCAGCTTATTCCTAGCATCACATCTCAAAAAAACCTCTGACAGGTTCCATTAAGCACTTATAAAAAAAACTGTCTCTTAACAACAAGGACTTTGGTCTTTTGTTGCCCATAGTATCCAAAGAGCTCAGCTTTCATTTTTCCGGAGCATTACATGGAATAAAAGCTGAGTTCTGATTAGTTGCTATAGACAACAGAGACAGTCTTAGGCTATGTTCACACGGTGTAATTGTGGTGACGTATTTCGCCCGCAATTACGTCGTGTGCTCGGGGGCAGAGGCGGGGCGGGGCGCATATTCACCGTGAATAATTGACATGTCACTTCTCTTCCCGCTCGTCGTATTGTGCAAAGGGGAGAGGAGATATAACCCTAGTTCTCTATGAGAACTGTGGATTACCATAATGACTGGGACATATCTCGCCCCATATTTCGCTCAGTATGGCGCGAAAACAGGCCGAGATATGTCCCAAAATAAGCCGTGTGAACATAGCCTTACTGTTAGACAGTTTTCATACATGAGACCCTAGTGTCTGATTACTACAAGCAGGAAGCCATAACTTTAGTAGACTCATGGTCACACTTGGAGCTAGTCTGGCTTTTTTGATTACCCATTCCTCTTTAAGGGTGCGTTCAAATGGCTGGATCCACTGTGACTTTTATAGTGGGATCATTGCAGTTTTTATTGTGGATTTTTCTACCTTGACTTCAATAGGATAAAGCAAAATTTGCACTAAATTCAGCAGAAAAAGTTTATCTGTGAATGTTAGCATGAATTTTGCCTTTATACATTGACGTCAGTTGAAAGAAAATCTGCTGTAAAATCCGTGATAAATCTGATGCGCTTTGTGTGAACGTTCCCTAAAGGTCAGCACAAAACAACTACAACAAATTTTAGTAAATTAAATTTTTTAAGGACATTAGCTGTTTAGCCTGGGATTTAACATAACTAAATATGCCTTTATTAATTTGCTTTTTTTCATTATGTTTTGCCACATATTTTAGCATATTTTTACATATGCGCCTATTGTGAGCCTTCCAAAAATGCGTTGAAACGATAGAAATGTTTGATATAAATGGACTGTATTAAAACATTTATACTAAAAGGATTATCAGCTGCGAGCTATCAGGTCATGAGCAATGATCTGTCTCAAGTGTTCTGCCCCACCTAGAAAATGTTACTGGGTGGACAGTTCGTGAATTATCGGTACTTAGCTCCACAGATAAATCGTCTTTTAGAATAGTAAAATGGTCTACAATAATGCTGCAACAATTTGCTCTGTTTGAAAACAAACAGTGGAAGCCATGCCTATTTTCTTTCAATAATCCCCTAGGGTGCATCCTCTGCCTGTCTACTGACTGATTACCAGCTGCAGCCCCCAAACCATACTTATTATTAGTTTAAATTTCCAACCTTCTCCTTTATCCCAGCGTGAACTGGAGTGGACTACATGATAAATAGTACAACTTGACCTTACTTGGAGATAAAGACACGGTTTGAGGTCTATTCAAAAGGAATACAGTCATTATGTAATAAAACAATTGTACCTACAAAATCATGCGTTCTAGTAAAGGCTCTCGATAACAGACCTTTGTAAGAGTACAATTCAGACTGTATGTCCTGTATGGTTTTATTCGTTATTTCACCTACATTGTAGCCTATTGTACATAATATAAAAGATATGTATTCTCTAAAGTTACTGGAACGTTGCACTGAAATGAGCCAAGACTACAGATATCTACCACTGTACTGTGGAAGTTGCTAATTTTTTCCTTATTTAAAACAACAGAATTTCTATGGAAAATGATTACTGTAATGTGGATATTTGGATATTTGTGTTTAGAATACTGACATTTTCTAGTTGTGTACAAACACAATCCAATATCAGCAGCACACTACTAGCACTAAAAAACTATCAAAAAGAACATAGGAATTTTTGGAAAAGCATTTCTGCTACTTAGAATACATGAAATATTTTCTAGCTGTGAGTACAATTAGGGCAGAATTAGGAATCATTTCTGTACTGTCCAATTCAGTTCAATGGGGATTCCAGAAAATCCATATGTAACCACGTCACATGTATAGAACAAATTGTTAACTGTAGAAATTTTTATTACATAATCTAAAAGTATAATGTAGTGATTTCCATTAGATGTGATTCAGGAATTATGGTGGATTATAATATCATGTTTATATACAGTATTAGAAAACACACAGATGTTATATGTAAGTGAATAGGATTTTGGAAATACCAGTCCAAATATATGCCGTAAATAGAATCTTTTAAAAAAAAAAAGTATTTATTATTTTACCTCTAATAACTTCAGAGAAGTACAACAATCAAGCCTTATGGTAGGTTCATATTTTAACATTAACTTCTATGGGCACTATGGGCCACATGTATGAAAACGGTTTAGGTCTAAAACTCACTTTTTTGCCCATAGTAACCTATGGGCTACAAAGTGAGTTTATTCCTAAACGTTTTCATACATATAGCCCTAAGACTTTCTTTGGTGACCATAGCAAACCAATCAGAGCTCCCTTTCATTTTATATAGTGCTCTGAAAAAATGAAAGGGGAGCTCTGATTGGTTGCTATGCTCAACAAAGAAAGTGTTAGACCAAGGCAGTTTTAATACATAAGGCCCTATAGGTCTGAATACCTAATAGCAGGTACAACATGTATCCATATATGAAAATAGAATAAACACAGTCAAAATGTGACCACGTTTGCTCTGTTTTCGCCATACAAGATTTTTTTGTGCACCTGCCTCCGACACTGTGTTAAATGCCAAATATGTGGGGGTGTTGTGGATGTGTGTAGGATTAGACACATTTGTGAATGTGGGATGCCAAAATAATACAAAGTAGTTTATAATAATTATCAAACTATATAAAATTAAATAATATAAAATAAATATTAAATTTTATCATATAAAATTAATATCCAATTATATAGTATCCCCAAAAAATTCTCTTAAACATATATAAAAATATATATAATCTAATATTAATATTAAATTAAATCATGTAAATTAAGTAAACCAATACAGCATCTACCATAAATCCCGTTGTCAATTGGCTATTTATGGGGTTAGTGTAGTATTAACAGTGATTACAAACACATCACAGCAGGTTAGAAATAAAAGAAAAGGTGTTAGAATAGCATGTCTGTGAATAGAAACTATGGGAGTGATCTTGCATGACACACCCTGACTGTGATGTGCTAGCTATTGCTGTATGTTGACTAAAGACTGACCTAAATTTTGATGAACGAAAACTAAAATACTATATAAAAGTATAAAAAAGTATTTTGTTAGATTTAAATGATAAAAGAAAGAAAAATATTAAAATTAACATAATACATTTTCCATTAGATAACCAACTCAATGAACTGCTTTAAACTCTATAGAGAAGAACAGAAGCTTATAAACGTTAATAATACTCCTTACATTTTTCTCTTTCTACCATGTCACAGTGTAATTTTCAATTTGTAGTTAGAATGTTGCAAGAGATAAGTAGCTATTAAGGTGTTTTCACCCTAATAGTGGGTGTTTTTAATGCATTTTTGCAGAAAGGCTCAGCAATTAATGCTGAACATTTCTGCACAAAAAAGCATAAAAACGCTCCATATGAAAGCACCCTTACTGTCAATCATAGTTAAGAACTGTAACATTTATATTCTGTAACTTCTCTTCTCTATAGAAACTAGTGCAATTCCTTGAGTTGATTTTCTAATGGATAATTAATTATGTTAATAATAAAGTCTGTTGTCCATAGTGTCCATGAAAGGTAATGTTGAGATACTATGAATTCTCTCATCCTTTTGGTTTGTGGTGTAATTTTGGCCACAGCAATATAGTCAAAGTTTCAGCAAAGTTTGCCAGCACTTAAATGAATACGTCAATTCACAAGACTTAAGGTAACAATGCACGGAGTAGCCAATAGTCTTGCCTCTGATACATCTGCAAATGGCTGGACAGCATATTGATAAGTTTGTGCGGTTATTGATGGACACATTAGAGGCAGGACTATTTGCTGTGCCACAATCACACCATGGCCGCACCATGTATTCCTAAAATCACAGAAACACCGCCATACTCACAGCAGAATGGCAGGACAAATCCATTTCCAGTGGGAGGCAATAAAAGCTGCAGTTCTATATGGGAAATGTTGTACAGATGCAGAATACTGATGTACAATCACATACCTATCCTTTTGGGAGCAATTGCTTTGTACATAACTGCACATTGAATAAGTAGTAGTTCACACCAGTATGCAGAGAAGCCACAGGACCATACCAGGAAGATTGCTCAAGTGCAAGAACACTGGTAAGCAACAACTCACACGTCTATTATCCATGAGGGAGGTGATTGCTAGCATTATTATTGCACATAAATAAGGCTTATATAGGGTACCAGTTATATGGTTATATGGGATACACCATGCTGGCTTACAACCAACAACCAATCGACCACACCCTTACTTTTCGATTGAGAACGTTGCCCAGCGTATTCCAATTGCCCAACACAAAACACTGATATCCCTTGCTCCTGAGTGTTATAGGGCAAAACTGCATACTGCAAAAAATATGAAACATGAGGAATTTATGTTCCTACACAAATTTACTAGCAATTGTTCCTACCCTATTTTTTTGAAATTTTATGAATGACATTAATATGAAGTATCGTCAGTAAATTACATTATTTAAATCATGTCTTTATTATAATGTATATTTTATTATTTCCGGTAATCTGTTTTTTACACATTTTCATGTGTCGGTCGGCATTGAAAAATCCTGTAAGGGCGCATCCACACGGCATAGGACAAATACCGGCCACTTTGCCGGACGGTTTTTTGTCCTGTTTTGCGGCCGTCCGCACGGCCGCGGGGGGGACGGCTTTTCTCCGCGATGAGCAGAGAAAAGCCCTTCCCCTTCACATTGGCTAGCACAGACTAGGACGGACGGAAGATTGTGCTTGCAACCACTCCCCCCCCCATTGAGAAGCACATCTTCTGTCCGGAAACCAGACGGAAGATTGTGCTTATACACTGTTTTGCCGCCGGCCCCCCGGCGCCAAAACCGTCGGGCGGAAACCCGTGCAGTGGGAACTGCTGCACGGGTTTTCCATAGAGCACAACTGTGCTCATTATCGGCCGGTTTTTCAGGCGGTCTGAAAAACCGCAATCTGGCTGAAAAACCGGCCGAAAACCCGTGCCGTGGGGACATGCCCTAATAGTCCAAGCCTTTGTACTGGCCAATAGAGCACACACAAGAAGCTGAAACATCCTGCTTTCTGCAGCTGGCCTATTAGATTTTTTTGTATACTGAAAAAGAATCAGAAGTTGGTGTACTGAAAGAATATAGACACCTTTGCACAGAATTTTTACATTGTTCATTTGCTTTTATAGGTGTGAAATTAAGCAGGGTTCAAATAGTCTTTAATAAACAATTTTCTACCATTTTGTGCTGCTAGAGTTTGTGTAATTCCTTCACCTAGCTGACTGCCCTGCAAATGTCAACACATATG